>CATIWM010619474.1:0-10953 GCA_949671775.1 Mallotus repandus | reverse complement strand
TTAAATATAGAACCTTAGGCCAGGTGGATTAGGAGGGCAATGGAAGGAAGGATGCACAACCATCTTGACAAATTCCCTGCTGACATGGTCGTGGTTGCCTTTTCCTGACCTGATCATGTCTGTTGAACACTTGGTATTGTACTTTTGCTTGTCATCGTCAGGCAGATCAAAGAATTCAAACAGCTTGTTCATCACCTCTTTAATGACACTCTCAGGAACTGCATGGTTTGTCACCTGCATTCGTTAATATTATCATAATCATCAATATATTATGCAGGTTGCAGGATTCTGGTCAATATGAATACAAATATATATGTAATACAATGAAGAAGCCGTATTCAAGGCAAACTCTGCCAAGTTCTTCTATGGTACGAGCTCGAAGACTGTAGTCACTAGATATGAGCTTGGAGTAATCAATAAAGGGAATTGCCCCATCCTCCCCTGAAAATGATTCTTCAGTGCACCCAGAAGAATCATTTGCCAGAAGTGAGGTCTTCTTACCTTGAGTCATTGAGATAAACAAAAAGGGAAAGAGAATTAGAGAGACAAAATGTAGATAGATTGGACTAAGTTCAAAAACTTGTAGGATGACATGATGATACAGATGCATGAATTGGTATTTATAGGCACGTCTTCGACAGCATTATAAATATTATAATTGCAACTTGTGCAATCAATACTTGCCATTTCTTAAAAGGGATTTTTCAATATTCATAATATTACACATTGAATGTGTAATAAATGCTTGGATGTTTTATATTTTATTAATAAAAAATACATATATATAATTAATTATATATTGCAAATTCTACTATTAAGTCATATATATATATATATATATATATATATATATATATATATATATATCCCAAATAAATAAGATTATTGTTTTTCTAAATGTAACCGGATAGCCTACAAATAATTAGCTCAGAAGAATAAATAACAACAATACTAAGAGTGTATTTGGTACAAATAAATTTTCAAAATCTTATAAAATTCATTTGCAAATTCAACGATATATGTTTAGTTTAAATGAATTTTATATGGAATTCATTTGCAATTCTAAAATTTTAAATTTGTGAAATTGGTTATAACTAAACCATATTCTATCAAAATTATTGGAATTTCCAAATGAATTTCACAAATTTTAAATCTATACTTTTAAATGACTAAAATATTTCTCCTTGTTTTTATTTTGAAAAACATCCTTATATTTAAAAGGATATTTTTGACAAAAACTTAAATTTAAAATTTATACCAAATACAACATAACAAAATATGAAATTTATTTAAAATGAATTCCATAAACTATTCATTTAAACGAAACACATTTTATTAATAAGAATTCATTTGGAAATGAAATGAATTCTTTGATGGAATTAAACCAAATATAGGCTAAAGAATTTTCTTAAAAAATTTAGCATCGATGTTGATTATTTTGCCAATTTTAATTATATTTTTCGATATATTAATCACAATGCATGATTTACTTAACTATTTTCAGTACATTAATATAATGCTATAAGTTTTGCTTATGCAGTGCCTATGTAGCAGGAAAAAGAAATAGTATATGATATTTGTAAAAAGGTGTAACATATATACCAACAAAAATCTTCACTAAAAATAGATAATATATTAAAAAATGATAAAGGTACAAACATCCGGTCAATTATTCAGGAGGGTATTAAACTTTCGTCTTTTTTTATTTTGGTCATCAAACTTCAATTCGTATCTTTTTTGGTTACTGAATTCTATTTAATTTTAAAATAATTACCTAGAAACTTTTCCTAATCCATAAGAATCAAAAATTATCAATTTAGTCTAAACTTAAATTTTCTGTACAAATAAATCCATAGATTCCATAAAAAAAATAAAATAAAATAGAGTTTTATTTATAATTTTTTTACTTCATGTCTTCTATTATAGAAAATCTTGTTTAGTATCTATGTTTATTTGATAAGTCTAATACTAATAGCATAAGAAATTTAAGACAACAATTATTTGAAGTTGCTCAAGAAGAATTTAATATTTATTTAGAATATCATAGCCATTATTGTAATTGTGTTAAATATAATAGAAAGTTGTATATTATTAGTATAATTACTATAATTTTAGATCATCTCCAAGGTTTCTGAAAAAATTGCAAGAATAATGGGAAATCGAACAGAGAGTTCAAATTACAATAATCCATCAAGATTGACTTCACAACAATGTACAAAATGAAGTGAACTAATTGCTTGAGCAATTCATGCTAAAGAAATACTCGGTGATTCATTAGAAGAAAGACAACTCTTGGCCATTGAAGTAGGCAGGTTAGTGAATGAAAGGTTAGATGCTATAGAAAGGGAAAAAGTTCTGAAAGCACATGTGATAGAAAAAGAGATATGAAAATTAAGAAAAAAAAATGGTTCCAAATATTGTGGACCCTATTAACGTAGTCACATTGTACATATATTATTTGTAATTATTTTGTTATTTTGTTACTTTACACTTATCCTTTGTAACTCCAACACTATATAAATACTTACTGTAACTCTAATACATATATATGAAAATCATTCTTTTCCTTCCAATGTACTTTTACATGGTATCAGAGCTTAAAATGGCTTCAAACACTGAAACACAACTAGTTGTTCCCTCTTCTTCTTTGGCCCATAAGTCACATGATTTGAACCTGTCTCTTTCAATGAGTTGCATAGCCAACTCGTCTCCCATGAAATCCTTTTGAAGAGCAACATCGAATCCTATACGGCCAACTATGCCTCCTTTAATCATGCTCAAAAATAACACTGCTCCCTACACTACCCATTACACCTTCTTCACCTTCAGTTTGGCCATCTTATTCACCCCGCTTCTCTAACAAAATTCTCGCCCTCTATGGAAAAATTGACCACGCAAAGGAGGCGTTTCATGCTAAATTTGCGGGCTACATAATCAAACTGCAGCAGTGTGTCGACGAAGGTACCAATGACAGTAATCCATCCCTGCTGCACCGTAGGCTCACATCAAGTTTAATCAACCTACTCCTTCGCTTCAACCTTGGCTTACTGATACTAGAGCTTTCACACATGTTACTCTTGACCTGGGCTCTCTTCATCTTCCCCAACAATTCAATGAATCTAACAAGCTTTATATTAGTGATGGAAAAGGTTTGGACATAAAATATACAGGTACCTCTTATCTTTCTACTCCTTTACAATCTTTTATTTCACTAAACACTCTTCATGTTCCTCAAATATCTAAGCCATTAATTTCTATTCATAAGTTTTGCATTGATAATCATTGTTATTTTGAATTTTGGCCTTATTCTTTCCTTGTTAAGGATCAAGATGAAGACTCTACTGAAAGGAGAAAATAGACATGGCTTGTATCAGTTCCCCACCAATTCCATCAACGTCTTTCTTGCTGATCATAAAAATTCTTATGATTTGTGGCACTCTCGTCTAGATCATCCTCATCGCCAAGTTCTCTCCACCATTACCAAGCAAAATAAAATAGACATAAAAGTAGCTCCTTCTTCACCTTGTTCTTCTTATTTGTTAGGAAAATTTTTCAAGTTACCTTTTGCTTCAGTTAATCATAAATCTAGTGCACCATTTCAAATTTTGCATTCAGATGTTTGGGGTCCTTCCCCTGTTCTTTCAAATATTGGTTATAAATATTTTATTCATTTTATTGATGATTTTAGCGATATACTTGGATTTTCTTTCTTAAGAACAAAAGTGATGTGTACAATGTCTTTGTTAATTTCCATGAATTTGTCAAAACTCAATTTAACACAAAAATTCAAGCCTTTCACTCTAGTTGACGAGGTGAATTTCAAAAGGTCAATCAATTCCTAAAAAATCATGGAATAATACATAAAATAGCCTGTCCCTATACACATGAACAAAATGGGCTAGCAAAATGCAAAATTTGACTTATTGTCGATACAGGCTTAACTCTGCTTGCCCATAGTCATGTACCTTTAAAATTTTGGCCACAAGCTTTTGATACAGTTGTCTCCCTAATCAATGTTATGCCTATACCAACTCTCAAAAATGCCACACCTCATTCAAAATTATATGGTCAAGATCCGAATATACATGGCTTAAAAATTTTTGGATGTTGTATTTACCCACTTCTTCGACCATATAATAAATCCAAATTTAATTTTCAGACTACGCCTTGCATTTACTTAGGTCCTTCACCCATACATCGTGGTCACCGATGCCTTGATCCTTCAAGTGACCGAATATTCATAGTTCGTCGTGCCAAATTTAATGAGATAAAATTTCCTGCTCACACAACTTCACAGACGTCTCCATCTCCACCTCTAAGCTCAACAAATTGGTTGCAATTGACAACAAATCATGTCTATCCTAATCTCTCAAGTAAGTCTTCTGAATCCTTGTCCTCCTCTTCTTCCTTTTCTAATTCCCAAACCACTTCAAATACTTCACCAACTTCTACACCAACCTTACCTTTATCCTCATCTTCTACCAACGATTGTCAATCAAACTCACCTTCTGCTCTAAGTGATATCCACTTAATGGTTGACCTATCTTCTTACCTGAACCAACTCTCCTAAAATAACTCAAACACATCCAACCATCAACACCTATCTTCTAACCGTACCCATCCTATGCATTTACATCCCACTACAATGCAATGACATCAAGCTCATCTCTCCAATACCCATTCCACACCCTCCCCTCTCCAACTTGAACCAACGAACTTTACCCTTGCCAATAAATGTTCAAAATGGTGTCATGCCATGCAAGATGAGTTTAATACCTTGTTACAGAATCATACCTGGCAATTAGTACCAAGACCTTTCAATCATAATATTGTTGGGAATAAATGGATTTACAGAATCAAGAGAAACCCAAACAACACCATCTCCCGCTACAAAGCATGACTTGTAGCAAAAGGATACAATCAACAAGATGGTGTTGATTATGATCAGACATTCAGCCTAATTGTTAAAACAATAATAATTTGCACCATACTCTCCTTAGCAGCAATGAATAAATGGAGCTTGCAACAGTTGGACATATCAAATGCATTCCTTCATGGAGAGCTCAGTGATACAGTTTACATGGAACAGCCTTAGGGTTTCATCAATTCACAATACCCTGACCATGTTTATCTTCTAAAATGCTCTCTTTATGGCCTTAAACAAGCACTGCATGCTTGGTTCTCAAGACTCAACAGTTTTCTAATTCAACATGGCTTCACTGCTTCCAAAGCTGATACCTCCATGTTCATTTTTTGCCAACAACATGACTTAGTCATTTTACTAATCTATGTTGATGACATCATTGTTACAGGAAATTCTACTATGCTCATTCAACAGGTCATTACAAAGCTACAAATCGAATTCCCTAAAAAAGATGTACAACGGCTCCAATACTTCCACGACATCCAAGTCAATCTCTCCTCCACCGGTGTTTCCATTCATCAACATAAATATTTACAAGATTTTCTTGTCAAAACCAGACTGCAGGATGCCAAGGGATGTCTCACACCGATGGCCACTACTCCACAACTGTCAAAACATGTCAGCAAACCACTTGAATAACCCTATCTATATCGCCAAGTGGTAGGATCTCTACAATATGCCACTTTTACTCAGCCAGACATTGCCTTTACTGTCAATAGGCTCTGTCAATTCATGCACTCCCCTACCGATGCACATTAGCCTATAGTCAAACGGCTCCTAAGGTACCTTAAACACACAATCAATTATTCTCTTCACTTTACAGTCAACAACAAGCTATCTCTCCAGTGTTTTTCTGATAGTGATTGGGGTAGGTGTCCCGACACTAAAAGATCAACATGTGGTTTTGGAATTTACCTTGGCAACTCTCTCATCTCTTGGAGTGCCAAGAAACAAGTCACAGTTGCTCAATCATCCATAGAAAGTGAGTATAAAGCTCTTACCAATGCCACTACTGAATTAATCTAGATTCGTTCTCTATTGCGTGAACTTGGCATTTCCTTACCAAGCCAACCTACTTTGTGGTGTGACAATATTGGTGCAATTTACTTGTCCTCCAATCCTATCTTCTATGCTCGCACTAAGCATATTGAATTAGACTTCCATTTTGTAAGAGAACAAGTCGCTCGAGGTCTAATTAAAATTGGTTACATCTCTACAAAGGATCAAATAGGGAACATTTTCACCAAGTCGCTGGGAGTTCGGCCATTTCAGCATCTCTGCTCTAAGTTGCATTTAATTCCTCACTCACCATCGACTTGAGGGGGGGTATTAATGTAGTTACATTGTACATAAATTATTTGTTATTATTTTGTTATTTTGTTACTTTACAGTTATCCTTTGTAACTCCAACACTACATAAATACTTACTGTAACTCTAATACGTATATATGAAAATCATTCTTTTCCTTCCATCTACTTTTACAAACCCTACAATTAAGGCAGCAAACATGAAAAAAACCAATAATACAAGACCTAGAAGATCCTTAGGTCTGGTAGATGAAATTGAAAGAATTAAGAAATTTTAGATCTCATCTTTCTTGATTTCTAAGTAACTCCTTGATTCCACCTAGTAGGAGCAAGTTTACCCTTAGTGGTATCAGAACCGTGGAAAAAAAGTAAGAAACTGAATTTTTAAGATTATTTATAGTTTTGAACTAAATTGAAAAGATAAAGTTGAAGAATTAAAGATTTTGAACGATATCCTTTTTAAAATAAAATCAAAGTTGAGTTATCAAAAAAAAGTTAAAATTTAGTAACTAAATTGTAATAAGAGTATAGTTGGATGACTTTCAAAATATTTAACCCTACAAACACCATATGCAATTTGTTATAAAAATTATATATCTAAAATTAGAAATGTGTTAATGACAAGTTCTTTTTTTTTTTTACTTATCGATGCTAAAATTTTTCTTAATAATTATGTTCTCTTAAGTTTATTATATTATTTTAATATGGGATGATGTATGAAAATCTCAAGGATGATTATATTAGGTTGGTATGAAAATTTGAATGGATAATGATATATGTTGCAGACTGCAATATATAATTGTATGTAAAATGATAAAAAAAATTATACTTTTACTTTTGAAATTTTGTTAATTTTTTATAAAATAAGAAGACAAAAAAAATTTTGCAACCCGCGAATAGAACTATTTATGTTACAGACTACAACATAAACTTCATCTAAATCTCAAATAAAAAATTGAAGTGTTAAAATGTTTGTATTATTTGAATATCGCACGATAATAAGATCAATTTGGCTTATTTTCTTCATCTAAAAAGTAGTTATGATATTTTTCCACGTTTTAATTTTTGGACTCCCAAAAATGTGATGCTAACGCTAAGAATATATCAACTTAGTTAAGATATTTAAATGTGTTTTCTGATTTCTGGATTCCAACATTTTAATTAAAAAATATATTTTTCCACGTTTAATAAAGTGTGCGTTGTTTGGTTGGTGAAATGGATTAATGGAATTATATTCATGGAATAGAATAGCTATTCTTGATATGCAAACCTCATCTTCTCCCAATCAAATGGTTTAATCCTATTCATGTGCATAGTTAGAGCATATTTAATTTAGTTGTTAATCATTGCTAAAGTTTGATTAATATAAATAGATAATAATATATAATTATTCATTATAAACAATAATTAACAAACTTTGTTAAAAAACAATAATTAACTAAACTCAATTTAAAATAAAGTATTTTACTATTAGTTATTTTTATTAAAAAATAATATAATTCAAAAAAAAATTAATTGATAAGAAAAAATTTTAAAATATATTTTAGAAAATTAAAGCTAATATGAATAAAAATAACTATCAACTCATGTCAAACAATTTAATGTGAAACAACTATTAGAGTGTATTTGGATGCAAGCATTTGATTTAAAATCTAAGATTTCAAATATAAGGATTTTAAATAACATGTAGTTATATGTCATTTCAAATTCTTATTAAATAAGCTATTAAATGTCTTATGGATTTATTTCAAATTTTTATAGATACAAATCCATATAGTTTCCAAATAAGAAATTTAATTGAAATTTAAATCCAAACTCAAATCTCTTACATCCAAACATAGCATTAGTTTATTCTATCCAGTAAACCAAACACCCTTTAAAAGAAAATTTCAGGTTCTACAGTTATTTTTCATGACTGCTCCAATGGATAATTATTAGGTAATTGCATGTGTAATATATGAAAAGATGATGATTGACACATGCATATTAGTATTAGTTTTTTTTTATTAATAGAGAGATCATATGATTTAGGTATTGATAAACTACATAACATGAAGTAATCCTCTCCTTTTAAATTGATGATGGCAGGATTTGAACCTTGCACTTCAAGATACCTATAAAGAAGTGTTATTATTTGACTACTTTCTCACTGATTGCATATTAGTATTAATTAACTGAAGTATATATATTAATTATTTAATGTGAAGTTTAAAATGTTTGAAATATACATCAACTAACTATTGATGATTATATGTTATGTATATAAATAATTATAATTAAATAAAAATTAATTTAATAAATTTTATTTTTATTTATATAGATATATATTTGTATTGAAGAAAAACTTAAAATAAGTTTACATCTCCCCTTAATTTTTTCGTTGATTAAAAATTACATTTTCATTGATCACTTTAATTTTCGGTTGGTTAAGAAAATATTTTTACACTTACGTATATAAGAACTTGTTGGTCCCATCTTTTAAAAAAAAAAACAAACAAACAAACAAACAAATACAACAACAATAACTTATTAGTCTAATTTTTGTTCAAAAAAAAAACACTTATTAGTCTAATTTGTAGGATAAGGTTTGCACTTAGCATTATTTGCTTGTATATACGAATGAAAATCTTTTCCCTCTCTTGTTTTCTTTATTTTTACTTTTATTTATTTATTTATTTTGACAAAGATAGGAATATTATTTATTTTTTTAAAATAATTATAAATTTGGTGTCTCAACTTTTGTAGTTTTTCTATTTGAATGTTTGAACTTTTTTTTTGCAATCAAGTGTCTGAACTTTAGAAAAGCATACCATTGTAGTGTCTCTAGCAGATTTAACATTGACTGGGTATTGAGTCAGATCAAATATGACTCACTTTTATCCTAATTATTAGTCATGTCATATGCCACGTATATTGCATTATTTAAAGGAAAAAACTAACCTTATTAAAGATTATAATTGACAAAAATAACCTCAACATTAACTTCTGTCGCAGATATTAAGGATGACTGAATAAAGGTAATTTTATTCTTTAAATAATGCAACACATGTGGCAAATGACTAGGATAAAAGTGAATTTCGTTTGATCTGACTGAGCACCCAGTTAACATTAAATCGGTCGGAGACACTACATTGGTATATTTTTCTAAAGTTCAGATACTTAAATAGAAAAACCACAAAAGTTGAGACACCAAATCTGTAATTTTTCTTTTTTTTATCAATAGAAATGAAGGAATATTATTGATGTAAGCTCATCATTTACAAACCCATCATATATATAAAGAAAAAAAAATATATATATATATAAAAGGCAAAATTCATTTTTAAACCCCTGAACTATAGCAGTTTTTTATATTGAGTTTCTATCGTTTTATTGTATTGCATTGAGCTCCTATACTATTATTTATGTATCTATTGAGCTCAATTTGACAAATTCCATAAAAATTAGCAAAAAAATTAGAAGCTCAATATATTACATAAATAATAGTATGGGCCTCAATGTATGCATAAGTAATAATATATGGGCTCAATATATACATAAATAATAACATAAAAACTCAATACAATGCAATAAAATGATAGGTATTCAATAAAAAAAATCACTATAATTCATAAGCTTAAAAATAGTTTCTGCTTATATATAAAGATGAAACATGAATTGCACTGTTCATACGCACAAATTTCTTACCCTTTGATTTCTCATTTATTTTCTAAATTGCCATCGTCTTGCAGCCTTAAATTTCGCTGCCCAGTCCTTTTTGAGTTTTGACATGTGAACAACGCCGTTTCATTTTTTTCCCATTTATGCCCCTTCCAGGCCAAGAAAACGACGTCGTTCTTCTCAGATGTGGAGACTATCGAATTGTTTTCACCTTTCTGCCCCCGATTGCTCTCCACAACGGCAGTACAATTGTTGTCCATCAATTTCAGTTGATATTACATTTGATGCCACCGTCTTTTTCATCCTCTGCTGTTCCTTTTTGCCCATTCTCAAGATTTGCCATCTCCTGTACAAAACTGATCGTTTCCCTTTGGCTACGCCCTATGAATGTAATAAGTTTATATTGTGTTTTATATGGCACCCTAACTTTTCTTTACTTCTTAAGTGATTATTATATAAATATTAAATTGAATAAATTTATGGAGTTGACAAAAAAAAATTAAATTGAAATATTAAATTGAATAAAAAATTATGGGATCAATAAAAGTTAGAAAAATTATGGTATGTTATTAATTTTTACATGTGGTTATAATATATTTGATTAGTTTTCTCAGGTTCGAGACCCACCTCCCCTCCCTCTCCCCTTTGGTCAAAAAAGAAAAATAATACTTATATATGTTTGTTTAATTTTACAACATTTGCATTGTAAAAAAAGTATTTTTTCTTTAAAAAGCTGTGTCTTTGTTTATTTATTTATTTGTTTATAATTTTATTTTATTTTTAAAAAAGAGAGCAGTTAAACAGAAAATATTTTATGATTTTGAGTTAAATAAAAAATAATAAAATACTATTTTTTCCCAATGCTATTTTATTATAATTATTTTTAAAATACGAATTGAGTCAGTTATTATTTTACTTATTTTTTAGGTCATGTCATGGCTGAAAATTATATTTAGCAAAAATATTATGCACTAATAAATTTAATATAAAAAATCTTATGTGTTGATAAAATGTCTTATTTAAAACTTTTAACTCCTGCCAAAAAAACTTAATATTTATTT
>CATIWM010619465.1:0-17273 GCA_949671775.1 Mallotus repandus | reverse complement strand
TTGGTTTAATTTTATGTTTTGTTTTTTTATTTTAATTTTGATTTTATGTTTGATTGAATTTAGGGTTTGGTTTAATTTTTGTTTTTATTTTGATTTTATTCTATTAATGATGATGGAGATCTACTTGTAAAACTTATGTATATTATTTAAAAAAATTGTGCATAACTTTTGCCAAAAACATTGTACCATCAAGAATTTAGAATCCAAGAAACTAGAATCATTATATGCATAAAGCCAAGCTGGAATTATTGTTCTGTGCTCTGTTTTTTGGTAAATTATCTCAAATCGATGAAATCTTTGACTTGGCTGTTAGTTTACCAACACTTTTTTTTTGTTATAGATTTCTGATGTAGCTGAAAATGAGGTGCGCAATCTTGAGAAAAAGTTTAAGGAGGTAAGCAAAGTTTGTGTTCGAATTCTTGGATATAGGCATTTAGAAGGGCTTGCCACAAGAATTTTGAAGGTTGGTTTTCTCCATTAACTATACCTATTGTAATGTTAAAATTACATTGCTGTTAAATATTGCATTGGACAATATTATTGTTGAATAATATGATATGTCTATTCATCTTTATCTAATAGTCTGAATACTTCAATGACATGGTGCTCCCTATGTAAAAATCTTGTCCCTCTCCACTTTTTTGATTTTTATGCTTCTTGAAGTTTTAGTTGATGAACGTTTACCATATACATTTGAACTAGTTAATCTTATGCTTAAGCTTTAGACTCTTATCTTACTCAAAGTAGAAGCTATGGAGCCCCTCTTTGCCAAGTAAAATGGGGGTTGAGGAGGGTAAGTAAATGTTGTGCTAACCATTAGCTCTTCATAGCTCAAATTAAGTAGTTGTTTTATGATAAGAAATTGTTAAATTTGTTATCATTTTGTTGTTTCACCAATTTTCATATCATGCAGGCAAGTGCTTTTGAAAGTCCTGTATTCACCCACTCAGATGTCAAGCCTGGGATGGTTGTGAGGGCCAAAATCATTGTTGTTGACAGCTTTGGTTCTATAGTGCAATTTCCTAGTGGCTTGAAGGCACTCTATCCTCTTCGCCATATGTATGAATTTGAAATTGCAAAGCCCAGAAAGAAATTTAAGGTCTCTTCTTGGCCACATTTACATGTTGAGGTTACTTACTAGAATAATAATATTTAATTTTCTAAAGGATTTTGATGCTCATATATTTTTCTTATTAAGGTTGGAGCTAAACTGTTGCTCGTGCTATGTTTCAAGTCTAAGAGAATAACTATCACACACAAGATAATTGATAATTTATGTTGGAATTAATGTTAAATGCTGCTATTTTTCATGGTAAAAATAATTGTCGTAATGTGTATTTCATGCTAAAAATTATTTTTATTTTATTTTATTGTTACTTTGGAACTGTATTTGTATATATATATTAGTTGCTTTATGTATTTATTAAGTACAAACGAGCTCACAAATGAGCCCGTAGATGAGCCCATTAATGAGCTTTCAAACGAGCATTTAAACGAGCACAATCCAAGTCTTGTTTGCGAGCAAGCTCAAGCTTGAACTTTGAATTTCCAAATATACCGAGCTCGAGATCGAGTTCGAAGACCCTTCCATTAGGCCGAGCAGAGCATGAGTATTCTAAAACTCGGCTCAGCCTAGATCATTTACAGCCCTAACCCTACCTCCTGTGCTAAAAGTATATTCAGAGGCTACTATGGATATTAGCACAGCTAACACATCATGAGCTAGGATTGAGAGAATAGGAAATCTCTTAGAATTGATCTTCCACCATTTGAGAATGTCAAATATGCTATCTTCCTCAATCACAACCTCAAAGAGATAGATATCTAATTCAGATTTTCTGCTCCTATACTATCCAAGTTCTAGGTTGTGCTCCTTAAATCTGGCTTTTAGTAAGGACCTAGATTTCACATAATCACCAGAAGCAGCCTCAGCGGCAATAGATGAGTGTCCAGATTGAGAAGCAAAATGAGGAGGTGGTTTACAAGAATCACAATAGTCATCAAATAATTCATACAATGCACCTTTTACATTATAGTACAAGCTTTCATCCACAAAATCCCCATAAATATTAAAATGATACGAAAGGCAACAAGTTGTTTGATAGAATTCCAATCCAATATATCAGGTACATCATCCCTTAAGTCAGCTCTAAATGCATGCTCACATTCCTCATATTCTTCAAACACTTTGTCAAATAAGCAAGAAGTTTTTAACATGACATAGGTTGAATTCCTCCTGGTGGCCACATCTACAGTTAATGAACACCTTAACTCTACACCAAGCAAGTTAGTAAATTCCTTAAATTTGTGCAACCTAACAGGTGAGTTCCTGATATATCTAACTGCTTCTCTAACCCTTTTAATTGACTGGCCAGATTCTTTCAACCTCTCATTAACTACTAAATTTAGGATGTGTGCTATGCATCTCATGTGGACATACTTTATTTTGACGGCAGATGTGCCACAAGAAAATAATTTTTTCTTAAAAAACTAAGTGCAATATCATTTGAAAATATATTATCTACTATCACTGTGAAAATAGTTTTCAAACCCTAATCAAGAAGACAATTTTCCAAACTTTTTGCAATGTACTCACCTCTATGAGAAGTAACAGGGACAAATGAAAGTATCTTTTTTTAGAGCTTCCACTCAGAATTAATGTAATGAGTTGTAATGCATATGTAATTTATGCATTGAGTTGATGTCCAAGATTCTGTTGTTATGCAGGCTCTTTGACTTTAGCAATGATTAATGAAAACATTTTTCAATTTTAGCCTTGCATCTACATATGCATGATAACAGTCTCAACTCAATGTCCATCTAGTAGGTATCTTGAACCTAAGGCATGCAACATACATAAACTGTTTGAAACCCTCTCCCTCAACAAACTTAAATGGAAGCTCATCAACAATAATCATGTTATACAATGCAATCCTAATAGCTTCATTATCAAACTTCCAAGTCCTAATTATACCCACAATTTCGAAACTATGCAAATAAGGCTACAAAGTTAAAAGGCTCTGTCTAATTGACTCATGCAACTCAACGTATGATTTCTAACAGATGATGAACCATTTCTTTTAGGATCAACACAAAAAATTTTAGCACAGTATATACATTTAGCTTTTACCAACTTCCCTTGCTCATGGATTTTCTTTAAGTGCTCCCACACCTTGCTTCTGCTATCAGTGTCCTTTCTCTTTTTTTTTTTCATTTTTAGCAACTTCTACTTTTTTGGGGGCTTCTACCTCTACAACACAACCAATAGTAGCTTCATTGCCACTGGTAGGTTCTACTTGAGTTTCCATCTCTATAAAGAATCAGAGCCAAAGTAAAACAGAAGCATCAAAGCAAGCAGTAATCATAATAAGCAAGCATTAATCATAATAAGCAAGCAGTAATCACAACGGGCAAGCAAGTAATCACAACAAGTATTGTATCATTATTTGACAAGAAAAATAAAAATAAATTCATCAGAAAGAAAATATAAATATTTTTTTCAAGTATAATGATAAATTATTTTTAAATAATCAAAATAAAATTATTTTAATAATCAAAATAAATAAGTAGAAAAAAATATTTTTAAAATATTTTTTTACTAATAATTTATTTTACATAAACTAAACACTCAATATCAAGTCAAATACTCAAAGCAACAACAATCTATTATTAATAAATATTATCAAAAATCTAAGTTAAAAATTTTGATAAATCAAAGTAACTAAAATATATTTGTAAAAAAATTTTCAGAAACAAAAACACCAATATCAAGTAAACAAATTTGGGGCTTCCACTATTAAGATCTCTCAATAAGATAAAAAAAACACTTTACAGGTCCAACCAAAATAGTCAATTCACCAGTAGACAGTAGTACATGCAAAAAAAATCAAAGAACAAATACAACATCCGTCAACATCTAATAAAAAAAGGAAAACAAAATACCCAAAAATTTATAAAACCTTTAGATCTAACAAGATGATTACCATATCTAGTCAGCAACTAAAGGCCCTCGCATGTAGATTTCATCACTGTCAATGTTAACTTACTTTTGAACATTGACAGTAACAAAAACAACAACAAATAAAAAATGATAATTTTTTTATAGAACAAACATTGAGTCAAAGAGATTGGAAGGAAACATATAGATTATAGAGTATTAGTCTCTGAGAGAGAGACAATATAGAAATGAGAAAGAGAGTACAAAACACAGACAATGAAGAGGTTATACTAGAGCAAGGGAAGAGGCAAAGCTAGAACGGAGAAGACAGAAGAACGATGACGATTGTTACGATTACTGAGTTAAGGTCTACGGTTAGTAGAAGAGAGAAGAGCGGACTGGAAGGTTCAAGAGTTATAGAAGGGGGGTGGGGGTGAATGGGAGGAATGATAGGCTTATATAGGTGGGGAGGATATTTTTTAGGGTTAGGGTTGGAGGTATAAAAATGATGTAGTTTTATTACAAGGTAAACAGTGGTTTGGTTTTTCAGATGGTTCAGTTATTAAAACACTCTAACCAAATCGTAATCTAATAACCAATTTTTTGCATTCTTCCCAACCGAACCGCCACTCAACTCTTCTCAGTTACTGAGTCGATAAAAATTTTTAGCTCGGTCTAGTATGGTTTGAATGGTTCGGTCGGTTAATGATCTCCGTTATCTATAATATCATCCATATTGAATTGGATTAGTAAAAATTTAATGGCTTCTAAATATCATTGACTTAGATAGAAAACATTTTGAATACACATTTTTATATGCATGCTAGAAGTCAAATCTCAGTTTAAAGAGATTATAGTTGTCACATCCATACTCTAATTATAGGTGAATTTGCATTCATATTACATTTGCATTTACATATTTGTTTATTAAATTTACATGTAAGCTAGTGTATTTAGTTAGACTAGTGTATCAAGTTAAGCCATGATTTGTACTCGATTATAGAGTAAGAATTTTTGAATTTTGATGATATTCAAAATGAATAAAATTATAAGAATAAACGAAATTAGAAATAAAAATAAAGTAAAGAGTGAGAATTAAAAAGTATAGGATGATTTGGACCAATTTGAAACAAATAGTCGTGCTTAAATGCACAATTGAAAGCATGAGGTTCCATAGGTTACAAAGTCATTTCATTAAGGGCTTAAATGAATATTTTGCAGTAAATCTATCCAAATTAAGTCTAGATTCTTCTTTAAAGTCATAGCTTAGGGAGCATACTTAATTGTTAAGGAAAAAAGAGAAGAAAAGAAAAGAAAAGGAGAGGAAAAGAGAGAGAGCTAGAGAGAGTTAAGAATTCTTCAAGTGAAGCTGATTTTTACAAGCTAATTTTGGAAGATTAAAGTGATTTCAAATCATCAATTATCATCTGTATAGGCTGTATTGATCCAATTGGAAAGTAATTAACTTTTTTTGGTTGATTTGGATTGGGGTTCATAACCAGCTGTTCTCGGGTTCTAGAGGTCTGGTTTAATAGTCTCAGTGTTTCAGTCATAGCTTGAACTAGAAAGCTCAAAATTTAGTGTTATTTGTTGATATAGAAAATTGGAAAGTTATTTAAAACTTTTAATCTTTTAGCTTGACTAGATTTAGTCTCTAAGTTCGTCTAATAATGGGAAATATTTTAATGCTCAGTCTGTTCGTGTGTATTGACCTAGTTGTGTTCAGTTGCCTATATCTCACTCTATAGTCTTCCAAATTGAGTGAAATTTTTATAGAATTTATTATACATATACTTTTAAGGCTGATTTAAATTTGAGCTTCAAATTCATTCTCTACAGGTTTAGGGGATTTTTCTAATTTCGTCCTAAAACATGTTTTTTAGAGTTAAAGGGGCAAAATTGTGAAATTAAGCTATTTTGCACTTTTTGCACATCATTTGGGGGCTGCATGGTTAGGACAGTATATGAGATTGTTATATTGATGATTTTCAAATGAAATTTCATATTTTAGGTGCTGGAAAGGGAAAATAAGGTGCTGGTGCGAGTTAAGCAAAATAGTGTCTCAGTTGTGTTTGTTTTGGAAGCTATTTTGTGACTAGATATTCAAGCCCTTTAATACCTTTTATAACATCAATAAAATAATATTTTTAATGACATAAATTGATGTATTATAAATGGTTTCAATTTAGCCTTTGCTACTTAAATCACATGTTTAAGCTTCAAGCTTTAAAGGTTTCAAGTATACAAACTAAATGTGTTATTTCTATTCACTTTGCTTTGTGATCTAATTTGAGATCTTTTTAGTTACTTGACGATTAAAATGAGCTTATGCTCAACCTGATTTCACATATTGAAACTATGATGAAGATTATTTAATTTTGAATGTTTATTGAACTATAAATACAATAAGGTTGTTTTTATTGATTATTTGGTGAAAATGGTATTTTGTTTGTGTATTACCACCCTATATGAGTTGTGTAAATGTGTTGAAGTGATTATATTGGTTGTTATTGTGTAATAAACAATAGGGCACTTGATTGCAGGACTGTGAAGGGAGATGGGCTGTTCCGTGAAAATGTAGTCGAAGGGTTAGCCTTCAAGTGTGCCTAGAGAGTGATGCTTTTGATGGCCTGTATGTTATGGCCAAATTGTGATGCTTATTGTATTGATGGTTAATACATGTGAAAGATTATTTTGATGATTAAAAAGCATGTGTTTTATTCAATTGAGTTTTGTATAAGTTTGAAAGCAATAATGGCCTCGATATTTCAAGTGAAGTATGATTTGATTTTAATTACTTTAGTATGTCGATTTGAGATATGTATTGTGTTTGGTTTAACCAAATTACTTTCTACTTAAGAAATCTATTCACCGAGTATTTCTTTACTCATTTTACTCTATTTTCTAAACTTTTCAGATAGCAGGGCTTGTTAGAGGGTGGCCTAAGCTGAGTGAGTGTAGATAAAAGTTTGATAGTAAGGTTGACCAACATCTTTGTCAGAGAAGCCATGTATTTTTATTTCTTAATTATGTTTATATAAGTATTGTAAAAGGATATATTCTTAAGTCAAATAATGGTGGTTGGGCTTTATGTAAACCAAGTACATATAAATGTGGTTTACATTGCTTAATGATGTTTACTCTACCATGTCTTTGATTCATAAGGATTAATATCAATCCAATTTTAAAAATGTGATTTTCTATGTTACTTAATTATCCTATACTATAGTTATTATTCATAAATTCATCAAATTACAGGAAGATTTTTATTTTCCATTACATGAATATATCAAGTTTTTCATAGGAGGTATTTTAATTCTTTTAGCTAATGTAATTATAATTATAACCTAATTTGACTAAAGTAAATGGTTTACTGAATGGTTATATTTTTAAACGTCCATCTCGAGCTACGTGAGATGAGGTGTGACATTTTTGGTATTAGAGCTTTGTTAAATTGTCATTTAAACTATGTTTTTGCTCTTGTTTGATGAAATTTTGAAAATACTTTTGTTATATTTATAGGATGCCACCAAGAAGAAAATTGTTATAGGGCACATCGACGAGGGCGAGTTGGCCAACGGGGTAGTGACGGGCTAGAGTCTAGGGGCAGTGCTAATCCTGAGCTAGAGTCTAAAGCAAGGAGCCCTAATGTTGAACAACCTCCACTTCCCCCACCCCATATTGCACTTATTTTACAGCTTGATCCTAGGGTGCTAGCAGAGACTATCATTACTACATTGACAGCCCAAGAATAGAGGAGAAAACCAGGTGATATAATTGAGCATCCTAAGAAATGTGGGGCATTCAACTTTTATAGCTCTGTTGATTATCAGGAGGCAGACAAATGGTTGAGAGCTATGGAGAAAGCCTTTAACACTCTTGCATTAACTGAAGCATAAAAAGTTGATAATGTGTATGGCCTTCTACATGATATGGCAGATGCTTTGTTTACTCAGATTAGATTGTTACATGAAGGTCAATTGACTTAGGATTTGTTTAAGGCTGAGTTTTATAGGGAATACTTGACAGATGCATTCAAGGCTGAAAGGCAGAATGAATTCATTACTTTAAAACAAGGGGCAATGTCAGTGGGAGAATATGTAAATAAATTTGAAGAGTTATATAGGTATGCTTTAGATATCTTCATAACTCAAGCACATAAATGTTATAGATTTAAAGAAGGCCTATAAATTTTGAAGCTAAGAAAGGAGATAGAACAAGAGAGCAAGTTCAATGCTCCAGTTTGAGTAGGAAAAAAAAAGGGATTTAGTAAGGGAGCTGATACATCTCAGTAAAGATCAGAGACAGGAGGATTCAGAGGCAGTAGAGAACCTTGGACTTGGTTAGGCACTTATAGACCACAGTCCTCTCAGTTCATTCAAAGCTCTATGAGACAACCTATGGCTAGTGTAGGTAGTTCATTCAGAAGGACCACCCCTTATACTACTTATGGCCGTGTACACGAGGGAGGAGACTGCATGAAGAGGACTATCTAGTGTTTTGAGTGTGGTGGATCCGGGCACATTAGGAGGGATTGTCCTAATCTTACAAAGTTTGGCACTAGTACTGGTAGAGGAGATAGGACTTCTGGTTTGGGTAGAGGTGCATGTAGATGTTTAGGAACTGGTATCAGTAGAGAGGGTGGTGCATGTACATCGACACAACCTATTCGACCTGCACAGATAGAGAGATCTTCAGTACAACCCAAGGTTATTACTATGACACAACAGGAGGCGGCATCATCACATGACATCATTTCTGGTAGGTTAACTTTCTTTGGTGAGAATGCTTATTCTTTTAATTGATCCGGGTGCAACTCATTCATTCATTGCATCATCATTTACATCATGCATACAAAAAAAAAGAGTGTGATGGACCAGGGTTTAGTTATAGACATGCCAGTGGATGAATCAATGGTTTGTAGACATGTTTATCGGGGTTGTGAGCTAGAATTTGGGGGTCAGAAGTTAGAAGCAGACTTAGTGCCATTACCATTACAGATGTTTGATGTGATTCTTGGCATGGATATCTTAACCATGTATCAAGCAGTAATTGATTGTTATAAGAAGAAAGTAGAGTTTCAGATGCCTGCTAGTGGTAAAATGGTGTTTAGAGGTGAAAGGGGTTCAGAATAGCATGGTTTCAGCACTAACAACTAGAAGAATGATGAAAAAAGGGTGTTAAGCATTCTTGGCATATGTCATTGACATTGACAGAGAGGGGGAAAAGATAGATAGCCATCTTGTGATAAATGAGTTTGTAGATGTATTTCCAGAAGATCTTTCAGGGTTGCCACCTATCAGAGAGATTGAGTTCAGTATCAATTTACAGCCACGGACAACTCCTATTTCACAAGCTCCATACATAATGGCTCCAGCATAGTTAAAAGAATTGAAGGTGCAATTGCAAGAATTACTTGATAAAGGCTACATCAGACCTAGTGTATCACCTTAAGGAGCACCAGTTTTGTTTGTGAAGAAGAAGGATGGCACAATGAGATTGTGTATTGGCTACAGATAACTAAATAAGGTGACTATATGTAATAAGTATCCTTTGCCACATATTGATGATTTATTTGATCAGTTGTAAGGAGCTAAAGTATTTTCAAAGATTGACTTGAGATTTGGGTATCACCAACTAAAGATTAAGGCAGTAGATGTACCTAAAACAACATTTAGGACTCAATATGGGCATTATGAATTCCTAGTGATGCCATTCGGGTTAACTAATACTCCAGTTGCATTCATGGATTTGATGAATAGGGTATTCAAGCCTTATCTGGATAACTTTGTTATTGTGTTTATTTATTATATTTTGGTGTATTCAAGATCCAAGGAAGAACATGTTGAGCATTTGAGAATTGTGCTACAGACACTGAGGGAAAAACAAATGTATGCCAAGTTTAGTAAGTGTGAATTCTTGCTAGAGAAAGTGGTATTTCTAGGGCATATTATCTCAGCTGAGGGAGTGTATTTTGATCCAAAGAAGATTGAAGCAATTCTCAGTTGGAAACCACCTACTAGTGTGCATGAGGTGCATAGTTTTCTAGGGTTGGCTGGCTACTATCAAAGATTTGTGCATAATTTCTCCATCATTACCTCACCTTTGACAAAATTGCTAAGGAAGAATGTCAAGTTTTTTTGGAATGAAGAATGCCAATATAGTTTTGATGAATTAAAGGCATGTTTAACTTCAACGTCAGTGTTGACTCTCTCAGTAACAGGGCTAGAATATGTTATGTTCAGTGATGCATCTAGAAATGGTTTGGGTTGTGTACTAATGTAGCAAGGAAAGGTAGTAGCATATGCTTCTCGACAGTTAAGGCCATATGAGTTGAACTATCCTACACATGACCTAGAGCTAGTAGTAGTTATTTTTGCTATAAAGATTTGGAGGCATTACCTGTATGGTGAGAAGTGTCAGATCTTCACTGATCATAAGAGCTTGAAGTACATACTAAGCCAGAAAGAGTTGAACTTGAGGCAAAAAAGATGTATTGAGCTCCTAAAAGATTATGATTTCATTATTAAGTATCACCCAGGGAAAGCTAATATGGTAGCATATGCACTTAGTAGGAAGTCCTCAGGTAGCTTATCTTATATTCACACTATAAGAATTTGATTGTTGCTTGAATTAAGGGCTTTGAATGTGGAGTTAGCTTAGGGTGAGAAAGGAGCACTGCTTACTACTTTGAAAGTTTGACCAGTGTTGATTGATAGAGTTAGAGAGCCACAAGGTTAGGATGAACAAATGGTGAAGATCAAAGAACAAGTCAAATAGGGTAACAGGGTAGACTTTGTGATTTCAGATGATGGTACTTTGCTTTATGAGAATAAACTATGCATACCAACTGTTGAAGTTTTGAAAAGGGAGATAATGGAGGAGGCACATAACTCAACATATGCTATGTATCCTGGAAGTACCAAATTGTACCGTACTTTCAAGGACAACTATTGGTGGTCAGGGATGAAGAAAGACATTGCAGAGTTTTATGGCTAGATGTTTGGTTTGCCAACAGATTAATGCAGAACACCAACACCCAACGAGAACATTACAACCTCTTCCTATTCCTGAATGGAAGTGGGAGCATATTACGATGGATTTTGTGGTTGGATTGCCTAGAACTCAACAGGGACATTATGCTCTATGGGTAATTATGGATAGATTGACCAAATCAGCTCACTTCTTGCCTGTGAAAGTGAGTTACTCATTAGATAAACTTGCTAAAATCTACATCAGAGAAGTGGTCAGATTCCATGGTGTTCCATTCTTTATTATATCAGATAGGGATCAACGATTTACATCTAGATTTTGGCCAAGTTTACAACATGCTTTGGGTACTAAGTTGAGATTTTGTACAGCTTTTTATGCCCAAACAGATGGGCAGCCAGGGAGGACAATCTAGAAATTAGAAGATATACCTTGAACTTGTGTGATGGAATTGTAAGGTATTTGGGATAAATATGTGCCTTTGATGGAATTTTCTTACAACAACACTTTTCATTCTAGCTTGGGGATGGCACCTTATGAAACTCTATGTGGTAGGAAGTGCATAACTCCAATCTGTTGGGATGAAGTAAGGGAAAGACAATTAGTTGGTCCAGAAATTGTACAAATGACAACAGAAAAGATTCAGCTAATTCAGGATCGACTAAAGGAAGCCCAAGATAGACAAAAGAGTTATGCAAACTTGAAGAGGGAGCCGATTGAGTACAATATGGGTGATAAGGTCTTCTTGAAGATTTCACCTTGGAAAGGAGTTTTGCGGTTTGGTAAAAAGGGGAAACTAAGCCCTAGGTACATTGGTCCCTATAAGATGATTGAGAGGGTTGTTACAGTAGCCTATAGATTGGCTTTACCTCTAGAATTGTCTCAGATTATGATGTTTTCCATATGTCAATGTTAAGGAGGTATAGGAGTGATCCTAGCCACGTTTTACAAGCTTAACCCTTAGAATTGAAGGATGATTTATCTTATGAAGAGGAGCCTATTGCAATTGTTGTTAGGAAAACCAAGGTTTTGAGAAATAAAACTATACCTTTGGTGAAAGTAGTGTGGAAACACCATGGGAGTGAGGAAGCTACTTGGGAACAGGAGGAAACATGAGAAACTAATATCCTCACTTATTTTAGTTTAATTTCGGGGATGAAATTTCTCAAGGTGGGGAGGATTGTCGCATCCGTACTCTAATTATAGCTACATTTGCATTCATATTACATTTGCATTTACATATTTATTTATTGAATTTAAGTGTAAGTTAGTATATATAGTTAGACAAGTGTATCAGGTTAAGCCATGATTTGTATTCGATCATAGAGTGATAATTTTTGAATTTTGATGATACTCAAAATGAATAAAATTATAAGAATAAAATGAATTAGGAATAAAAATAAAGTAAAGAGTGAGAACTAAAAAGTATAGGATGATTTGGACTCATTTGAAATAAATAGTCATGCTAAAATGCACAATTGAAAGCTTGAGATTCCAAAGGTTACAAAGTCATTTCATTAAGGATTTAAATGAATATTTTGTAATAAATCTATCCAAATTGGATATGGATTGTTCTTTAAAGTTATGGCTTAGGGAGCAAACTTCATAGTTAAGGAAAAGAGAGAAGAAAAGAAAAGAAAAGGAGAGGAAAAGAGAGAGAGAGCTAGAGAGAGTTAAGAATTCTTCAAGTGAAGCTGATTTTTACAAGCTAATTTTGGAAGATTAAAGCAATTTCAGGCCATCAATTATCATCCCTAATGGCTGCATTGATCCAATTGGTAAGTAATTTACTTGTTTTGGTTGATTTGGATTAGGGTTCATAACCAGCTGTTCTCGGGTTCTAGAGGTCTAGTTTAACAGTCTCAGTGTTTCAGTCATAACACGAGCTAGAAAGCTCAAAATTGAGTGTTCTTTGATGATTTATAAACTTTGTAAATTTATATAAAACTTTTCTACTTTTAGCTTTACTTATTCAGTCTCTAAGTTAGTCTAATAATCAGAAACATTTTGATGCTCAGTCTATCCGTGTGTATTGACCTAGTTGTGTTCAGTTGCCTATATCTCACTCTATAGTTTTCCAAATTGAGTGAAAGTTTTATATAATTTAGTATACATATACTTCTAAGGCTGATTAAAATTTGGGCTTAAAATTCATTCTCTACAAGTTTAGGAAATTTTTCTAAGTTCGGCCTGAAACAACCCTTTTAGAGTTAAAAGGGCAGATTGTGAAATTTAGTTGTTTTGCACTTTTTGCACATCATTTGGGGGCTGCATTGTTATGAAATTATGTGAGATTGTTATATTGATGATTTTTAAATGAAATTGCATATTTTAGGTGCTGGAAAGGGAAAAGAAGGTGCTAGTGCGAGTTAAGCAAAACAGTGTCTCGATTGTGTTTGTTTTGGAAGCTATTTTGTGACTAGATGTTCAAGCCCTTTAATACCTTTTATAACAACAATAAAATGAGGTTTTTAATGACCTAAATTTATGTATTATAAATGGTTTCAATTCAGCCTTTGCTACTTAAATCACATGTTTAAGCTTCAAGCTTTAAAGGTTTCAAGTATACGAGTTAAACGTGCTATTTCTATGCACTTTGCTTTGTGATATGATTTGAGATCTTTTTAGTTACTTGATGATTAAAATGAGCTTATTCTTAACCTGATTTCACATATTGAAACTATGATGAAGATTATTTGATTTTGAATGTTTATTAAACTATAAATATGATAAGGTTGTTTTGATTGATTATTTGGTTAAAATGACATTTAGTTTGTGTATTACCACAATATATGAGTTGCGTAAATGTGTTGAGGTGATTGTATTGGTTGTTATTGCGTAATAAACAACAGGGCACTTGATTGCAGGACGGTGAAGGGAGAAGGACTGTTTCGTGCTAATGTAGTAGAAGGGTTAGCCTTCAAGTATGTTTAAAGAGCGATGCTTATGATGGCCTTTATGTTATGGCCAAACCATAATGTTTATTGTAAGGATGGTTAATACATGTAAAAGATTATTTTGATGATTGAAAAACATGTGTTTTATTTAGCTGAGTTTTGTATAAGTTTGAAAGCAATAATGGCCTTGATATTTCAAGTGAATTATGATTTGATTTTAATTACTTTAGTATGCTGATTTGAGATATGTATTGTGTTTCGTTTAACCAAATTACTTTCTGCTTGAGAAATCTATTCACTGAGTATTTCTTTACTCATTTTACTCTGTTTTCTAAACTTTTCAGATCGTAGGGCTTGTTAGAGGGTAGCCTAAGCTGAGTGACTGTAGATAAAAGTTTGACAGTAATGTTGATTAACATCCTTGTTAGAGAAGCCTTGTATTTTTATTTCTTAATTATGTTTATATAAATATTGTAAAAAGATATATTCTTAAGTCAAATAATGGTGGTCAGGCTTTATGTAAACCAAGTATCTATAAATGTGGTTTACATTGCTTACGCTACTATGTCTTTGATTTGCAAGGATTACTATTAATCAAGTTTTAAAAATATGATTTTCTATGTTATTTAATTGTCCTATACTATAGTTATTATTCATCAATTCATTAAATTACAGGAAGATTTTTATTTTCCATTACATGAATATATCAAGTTTTTCATAGGAGGTATTTTAATTCTTTTAGCTAATGTAATTATAATTATAATCTAATTTGACTAAAGTAAATGGTTTACTGAATGGTTTTTTTTTTAAACATTCATCTTGAATTACGTGAAATGAGGTATGACAATAGTGCTATGTCATCTATTTATCTTCATTTTAAATTGCATAATTTATATAACGTAGAAGGAAAGAATATTTGTATAGTGATGCACTGGAGATTAAATAAATAATTGGCTTTTTTTTTCCACATAAATGCAGCCTCTTCACATAGAAAACAAGTCGCGGTCAAATCTTATACCCTAACATTTCAACTATTATTATTATTATTATTTCACAAAATAATAAAGTTTTCCTTATTTGGGGTGGGTGGTGTGGGTGAAGTGGAAGTTCTCGAATTCGAGATCTCTTTAGGTGAATTGTTTTTTTAGATATCACTTTTGGATTTCAAAAAGACCTCATGAGCTGGTGAATAATTAATATCTTTTGATTTAACTAGTTTTGATTAATCCTAAAAAAAAAAAAAAACTAGTGTTGGTTAAAATTCGCAGTTGTTTCAAAAAAAATTATATAGGCCATATAATTTACAAACTAAATAAAAGAGAATATGTGATATGATCCATAGTCATTTCATAAAGAAATTCAATTAATTTAAGCCGAATTAAACTGAATTATTTAAATATCGTACCTATTATTTGTCAAAAAGTTTGTAATGTATTTCATTGTTATGAATTTTCTTTCTTTTTTTTTTTTTACCGCTCAGTACCATATACTAAAATAAAAAGTATGTCTCATATTAAGAACAGAATCTAAAATTACCCCAATTTTCTTTTAAGAATTTTCTCAAATATATATATATATATATATAGACAGAGTTTAGACCTAGTAATTGTTCAACAAACGACTACTTTGACCGGTTGTTGTGGTTATTTCTCCACATGTTTGTATGCTTTGGTTTGATATTAACGCAATTGTTCAACTAGTCCTGTTCAGAGGTGAAAAGAAAAATGGTCCAAGTAGTCTAGTTTTGTACAACTAATGGATTCTATCTTAAAATGGAAATTAATTATTTCTTAACTGAAACAAATTAATTACATTCTGAATCTATACAGGAAAAAATAACGAAAGTGAAACTGAAAATGCACAAAAATATTCCTACGTTTTCTTTTTTCTTTTCTTTTTACATTTGATTTTTTATATTTGATAGTAACATATATAAATCGGACTATTTTAAATTTCAAGTTGGATAAATTTATAAAACAAAAAATTCAAAGACTTTCAATACCTATTTCTCTATACACAGATTGGAGACTCAAAATTTTACAAGTACAATTTGAATGCGTTAAATATTTTTAATGTAATTTGCATCATTTTTTCTATTGTCAAGAGATTAAAAAGAATCATATTTTATTTTTTTCTCTCTAGATTTATTCATCAAACACTTTTATTTTTTATCATTGTCAATCATCTTTTATATCGGCTGCGGTAGTTCTTATTAGTATTTTCTATTCTTCTTGTTTTTTTTTTAATTTCTTTGCTTCTATTTTTTTGTTGAAATTTTTGAATCTTCGTTAGTGGAGTTTCTAATGTTAGAACAATGGGTATTTAGAATGACTTTGAGGCGTGAGAATCACTATCTTTAAGGTATCAATTGCTCCTACTAATTTGCTACAGGGTTAAAGCAATATACCTCCATGATGCAACAAAGCTTAGAATTCACAGATAGCAAATTTTGTTAAGAACTCATGATTTTAGTTGGAAGAAAATACAAAGAAAATAGGAGAAGAAAAAGAGATACGTTAATTTGCACTACAACTGTTCTATATATAACATTAGACTATAAATATGTATATATATTTATATATTTACTCACTTATAGATCAATGTGCTTTTGCCACTAAATTTTAAACAAATTTGGTTTCCCTCCATATTTCTCTTAAACAAATAGATAAGGTGTACCCTACAAATTAAGGGACACTAAACTCTCTCAGACAAACAATGTGGGATAACTTTTCATCAACCAACTAACATACAAGCTATATATAACACCTAATACCTTTATGAGATTTTGGTGGTTATCTTTTTTAGAGTTTATAGTTCTCTCAATACAAGAAAATAAGTTTTTAATGATGACAAATTAATGAGAGTATAAAAAATCCCTCATTAAAAGTATAGTTTTAATAGCTTTAGTGAGAGCTAAAAAGTTGCCTATTGAAAGGGTTAACTAGTAGTGAGAAAATTTTATGTTCCTAGTTATTGATATGGAATTTGGTCATTATTGTGTAAAATTTTTGGCTCCAACTTCTCCCACCAAAAGAAAGATATTTTTTAATCAAAAAAAATAATATTCAATAAATATCATTTAATGAAGTAAGACAATATTATATATGACAATATTATGTATTCATGATAATATTATATAATTTTTTGTGTGTAAATTAATATTAATATTATAATAAATAAATATTATACAATACTAATTAAATATTTAGCAAATGATAAATTTGTTCGATGAATAAAAAATTAAGTAATATTTGTATTTTAAAGTAAAATATAGGTACTAATATTAAATAATGAAAATTTAAATTAAAATATAAATATAATTTAAATTATAAATTATAATTTAATTTGTATTATATTATTGCAAAACGACGTATTTTTGAATTTTGATGTAAACATAAACACCTTCCTTAACCTAATTCTCTAATCTATAAACTATGTAGTTTTACAAT
>CATIWM010619408.1:0-16010 GCA_949671775.1 Mallotus repandus | reverse complement strand
ATTTTTTAAGTTTAACTAATAATTAAATTTTGAATATTAGTTAATTTAATTGTAACTATTTTTTGATAAATTTTATAAAAACATCAAAATATATTTTTTAACAAAATTATCACTAAAATTTTAATTAATTTAATTTTTTTTAGAGATAAAATAGAAATTAACATAATTAAAATAGAAAATATATTTTCAATTAAATTAGAATTATATTTTAATTTATTTTATTTTTATTATAGATAAAATAGAAATTAACCTAATTAGAAAAGGAAATATACTTTCAATTAAATTAAAATTAGAATTTAATTAATTTAATTTAATTTAATTAGAGATAAAATTAAATTTAACTTAATTAAAATAAGAAACATACTTTCAATTAAATTAAAATTTTATTTTTGTAAATTTTATTTTTATGAGAGATAAAATAAAAGTTAACCTAATTAAAATAAGAAATAGTCTTTTATCAAATTAAAATTATATATCAAAATAAAATTTTATTTTATTTTATTTTTATTAGTAAAAGACGAAATTATCCAATTTTTATATAATAATGAGTTAAAATTTTTTTATAATTTTATTTATTATATTATAGATATGCATATGAGGGCAGCCTTGTAATTTTATTTGTTCTTCCGTGTGAGCTTCCCTTCATCTTCAGCTTTTTTTCCCTAATCTTCATCCTCTCCCTCTAAACTATAGTAGAAAGAACACAGGCGCAGATGATCTGATTCTCAACAACTATATCACCAACTTCAAATACACATGCTCCAACTCCACACAACTTGGTCAAATCCCACCAACACCAACAACATCATCATACAGTGGAGGCAGAAAATCTTATCAGATTCAATTGACATAATTTTGAAAAATTATATCCGGCAAGTTGGCCAAATTCAGTGGTTAGCAGGTCTAATTCTTCAATGGCTTGAGCAAGAACTGGAAAATAAACAATTGATAACTGCCCAGAAAAGAAACCGGCCCTAGTTGATTCATTCGCACATGGAGACAATTCTTTTTGCATGGAAATTAATTTGCACATGGAGACAATCATTTGCACAGAGCACTTCTCTCTGTGGCCAAAAGCAAATTAATTTTATATTTAATATTCTTTTATGCATTGAGCTGCTTGCTCCATCTAATCACATTCATTGTTACCCACTTCAAATCCATTTGTGTTTTCCATGTGCTTTTCATTGGCAAGAATCCATTATTATTTTTGCTTCTTTATTGAATCAACGAACTACTCATTCAATATCTCTATTCTGAATCATCACACCTAAAAAAAAAAAATTAAGAAAAAACTAAACGGTTTATCCTTAATTTTGAACCAATTATCAATCTAATTATATTTTTAAAGTTACTTCAATTTACTTTTCGAACTTTTTAATTTTTGTGAATTCTATCCAAACAGCAACGGGCATGAGATAGAACTGAGGTGACATTCTTACGTGGCATAAGAGCATCTGAGATGAAAAAAAAGCGTTTTATGTGGCCATCTCACTTGATCAATTTTATCCTCAACTTTTCGAGTTGTGTCAAATCTATTCAGACGACAAATAAATTTTGAGATTTTTTTAAAATTATGTTTATAATTGTTTAATTATGCATATAAAGACTATGTAGTTATAATTGAAAAAATAAAATTAATTGATTCAATTTAGTTTTTAGTGTTGAATTATAATAATAAATTATTTTCTTTTAAAAATAAAATTAAATTAAAAATTAATTTGAATGTTAATATTGTAAATATTTTTTAAGGACTAAATATAAAAATAAATAAAAAATAAAGGAATCTTTAGTAATTAAAAAAAGAGAGAGAGAAGTCCCCTCCATTGTACAGTCCATCAATATTTAGGTCATATAACTTCTCTATTAAAAAAAATTAAAATTCGCTTTAAACATCAAAAATTATATCAAGAAACACATGTTATGCCTAGATAAATTAAGAGTTATTAGTATATTTATTTCATTTTAAGGTAAAAAATAAATTACTTTTCAACCTATGGTTATTTTAACACAAATATCAATTTGTGGTGATTTAGTAAAAAAAAAATCGACTTTCAAATAGTAAAATAAAAAACAACCAACTTTTTTTTTTCTAATTTCTCCCAAAAAAGGAAAAAAAGAAAAAAGTAAAATGTGACATCACATAAGCATCTTACCATTTAAAATGGCTAGAAAACTATTTTTTCATTGTAAGTGGCGGGAGGCCTCTCTCTTTTATTTAGTTACTAAAGATTTCTTTATTTTTTATTTATTTTTATATTTAATCATTAAAAAATATTTACAATATTAAAATTCAAATTAATTTTTAATTTTATTTTATTTTTAAAAGAAAATAATTTATTATCATAATTCAACACTAAAAATTAAATTGAGTCAATTAATTTTAATTTTTCAATTATAACTAAATAGTCTTTATATGCATAATTAAACAATTATTAACATAATTTTAAAAAATCTCAAAATTTATTTGTTGTCTGAATAGATTTGATACAATTTGAAAAGTTGAGAATAGAATTGATCAAGTGAGATGGCCACGTAAGATACTTTTTTTTGCCATATCAAACACTTTTATGCTACATAGAAATGTCACATCAGCTCTATCTCATGCCCATTGTCATTTGAATAGAATTCGCACAAATCAAAAAATTGGAGAAGCAAATTAAAATAACTTTAAAAATAGAATTAAATTGATAATTGATCCAAAGTTGAGATAGACTATATAATTTTTCAAAAAAGAAAAAATTTACACACCCTTATTAGGTTTGTTTTGCAATTTAAACCCACAAAACAAAATCATTTTTTCCTCTGACAGAATGAGATACAGAGAATCGAGGAATTAAAGAAAAGGGATGAAGAGAAATCTTTTATATCAACGCTTTAATTTTTTTCTCTCAAATCTCTTTGTTTTTGTGTGGGAGACGCGCAATTAGAGATGGTGAGGAACGGAGAGTGCGAAGGAGAGCAAAAAGGCCAGGAAGAATCAGATCATTTGATACTATGTTCTTCGTACTGCAGTTTTGAGAGAGGATGAAGATCAATTAGGGAAAAAAAAAAAAGATGAAGATGAAAGTGACGCTACGTAATTTATTGAGCTTTTGTTCGGTGGGACTTATTAATAATTTTTTATTCCCGCAATGCACTTTCTCGCGACATGTCCCATCACTCATTACATTATATTCTTTTGAATAATGCTATTCGGATAGAAACTATCCAAAAAAATTTTATATAGAAAAAAGTTAATAATAATGAAAAGACTATTATAACCCCTGTGATGGAGAGAGGGAAAAAACATTTTCCAATAATCCTTTACTCTATTGTCTACCATCTATTAAACACAATGGCATCCGCTAGCTTAAAAAGTTGTGCCTCAACACAGTCTCACTTAACTTAGGCTGTAACAGTTGCAAGAAACCAAATCTTTCCAACGTTTTCCAGCCAAAACCAAAACCCAACAACACCACCACAAGTTATCACAATCACCACCATCTCGACTACTTATCTTCCACCTCGTAAAAAACCACCACCGTGGTCACCACCACCCCTACTACTACCTCATTATCTCCAGCCACAGACACGCCACCCCAAAACTATTATGACACGACCAACAGGAATAATATTCACAGGAAGAAGAAGATGATGAAGAGTTTTTCCAAAAAAAAAAAGAGGATGATGAAGAACAATAACAGAAACTCAAGAACTACTATGCGAGGATTGGGCAGAGTTGGAGGTGAAAGTGTAGCTGTGGAGAAAGATACAAATGACCCATATCTTGATTTTCGACACTCAATGTTTCAAATGATTCGGCGTCATTCCGTCACTTTAAGTAAAAGTCTTATGTAATTTTGTTCTCTTATTAACAACATTGAGAAGAAGCTAACTATAACATTGAGAAGAAGCTACAAGCACAAATAGAAACAAACAAGAGAAGAACCAATACAAGAACATCAATGAAAAAAGAAAGAACTGTTAACAATGAAATTTCTCCTCTTTGATCAATCGAACAAACCGAATTCCGCTGGATAACCCATTGTAAATAGCATGCTTTGAATTCTAGATTATATTCATATTCATGCCAACTCATCATGTACTTCTGATGAGCTCCAGTATATTTAATACTTCTCCCATGTCTGGCCGATTTGATGGCACTTATGATGTGCAAATCAATCCCAACTTCATTACTGGAATTACTTCATCAACTGGGAAATTCCTTTGGAACCTTTCATCAATACATTCTTCCACCCTTCCTTCATCTAATGCTCCTCTGACCATGTCACAAAGCACCACAACATCATCTTCCATGTACTCAACAGGCCTCTTTCCTCAGTTCTGTGATGACAGGAGCTCTATCAAGGGTAGGTTCACTCATCACCTATGAAGTCATTCGTGCTTCGAATCTCGAGGATTACCTCCAAGGCCTTAAAGAATCGCTCACCACGATTCAAAGATCCTGAGTTAATAAGATAAATGAGTTGCTAGCTAAGATTAAGGCTGAAAGCAGTAAAAAGAAAGAAGGATTTTATGCAGGAAGAAAGAAAAAGAGAGACAGTAAAAGAAGGAAAGAGAATGGGAAGAAGAGTGGACCCCTGACTCTCTCTTTGTTAGTCATCACCTCGAACTCCTCGCTTCTCTTTAAAAGTGGCACGCTGTTTATAGTTTGTATAGTTTTTATACAAAGTTTTTTATTTTCCACTTATAACCTCTTAATCCCATATAAGTTTACTAAAATGTTATTTCAATCCAAAAAATTTCGATAAATTCTATCCGGGAAGATTCATCCTATATTTTTTTAGCTTAACCTATTTTTGGCCCTGCATTTTTTTTTCCAGATTTTTTCATTACACTTTTATTTCTATACATTAAATTTTTATATTTTTATTTTATTATATATTGGGTCTTTAAAAATTAAAGACTTAATATATGACAAAATAAAAATATATTAATTTTAAATTAAAGACTCAGTGTATGAAAAAATAAAAATATAGGAACTTAATGTATGGCAAAATAAAAATATATAGACTCAATGTTCATAAAAAAAAAAAAAAATGCACGGGGCCAAAAATGAGTTTTGCATATTTTTTTAGAATATCCTCTATTATATTATATGTATCTGCTGTACCAGCAACATTCTATAGTTGACTTCAATTGGAAACAGAATTCAAGATACATCTCATGGAGATCGATCATTTCTTGCATCACCATCCCTTGAAGTTGATCTGTGAGGAGATGCATGGGTACAAGGTACGGTGCTATGTTTGTACTAAGTACATATCAGGTGAGACCTACTGTTGTAATGATTGTAGATTTTCACTGCATAAATCCTGCGCTGAGCTTCCACGAGAGATCCACCTTTTCTTTCACCTTTGCCCATTCTTTCTTGTTCCTAAACCCCATCAACGTCTATTTGACAACATTACTTGTTCTGCTTGTAAAAACGTACTGACACCAAACGCAGCTGGTTGTGTCTACAAGTGTGAAAGATGTAGTTTGTATATGGATGTTGAGTGTGCTAGAAATCCCCCCACCATAAATTCTGCAAATCAGCAGATTCAACATTTCAGCCATTTCCATCCTTTAACATTAATCCCTGAAAAGGAGGCAGAAGAAGAAGAATGTCCAGTGTGTCAAAACTTATGCTCTGGCCCTATCTATGGCTGCGGCAAGTGCAAGTTTTACATCCATAAATATTGCATGGACATTTTGCCTCGAATTGTTCGACATTTGTTCCATCCCTGTCCTCTCATTTTGATTGCATCATTAACTGATGGTATCTTTTGTAGATCTTGCTATAAGACATTTAAACATTTACATTTTTTTTGTGGCCCTTGTTATTTCCATTTGGATGTGAAATGTGCCCTATTGCCTACAACCAAAACAGACCATTATAAGAAAATTCGAGCTAATCGGCATGAACATCCTTCAACTCTCTTTGAAGAGGTGGTTACCAGCACCAGCTGCCGAGCTTGCAAAAAGAAATGCTTGGGTCCGACCTATGGCTGCAATACTTGCAGCTTCTTCTTACACAAGTACTGTTACGAGCTTCCACAGCAGATCCAAAGCCGGTTTGATTTGGAACACCGACTCTGTTTAACTAACTTTACTTCTCCAAATATCAAAAAACAAAGACCATGCAGGTTGTGTTTTAAGGAATGTAATGGCATTGCCTTTTCTTGTAGATATTGCAGTACTCAACTGCATATTAAATGTGCTTCCCTAGCCCCAACTATAAAGTATCAGGGGCATAGCCACTTCCTTTATTTTTTGGAGAGAGTAACGGGTAAGCCTATATGCAACTCTTGTGGTTCGAAGATCTCAACCGAATTCCCAGCGCTCCTCTGCGGGGACTGCAATTTCAGTCTCCATCTTCTCTGTGGTCCATTACCCATTACCATAAAGCATAGACGTCATGTAGATCCACTGAAGCTTAAGAATTTCTACATTGAAGAAGACTGTGATGATGATGATTTTTACTGCGATGTTTGTGAGAATCGAAGAGATCCACGACAACCTGTGTACTGCTGCCCTCAAGGTTGCCCATTTGTCTCGGAAGTAAACTGTGTGATATCTGAGGTATGATCTTGCATTGTTGATACTGATTCACTTTAATCTCAATTATTTCATCATTTGTCCATCAGTGTTTGCATTGTTGTTTGTTTGATAGAATTAGTGTTTGATTCTCAGTATCTCTAGTTTTGTTTGTTACATACCGATTACCCCTTTGTTTTGATTGTCAGGTTGCAGCATCGCTAAAAGGGGAGCGAGGCAATGTAAAATTGAGGTCAGTCCTTGGACTATTCCAAGATGATAAGGCCAATGGCTTTGTAGTGGATAATATTGATCTTGGTTATGACGAAAAAGAAGAAATATTAGATGCCGAGTTTTGTATGATTAAGCCTGCACCATTTGAACTCCATGAATGTGAGGAAGATGAACTCAAGTGTCTTGGAGAAGCTGTTGAAAGGAAAATGAAAAGAGGCAGAGCAACATCACCAGAAGGTAAGCAGGAAGAGTATAAGAATGTGACTTCACACAGTTTCAGAATAGCATCGACTCTCTGGCTAGTGATAAGTTGAAGGTATATTATAAGAACCTGCAGGGTTATTTTATCCGCGAAATATATTATAAGGAGCTGCAGGGCTCTTTTACCCACAAAATAAACAAGATTTTGAATGTTGATTTGAGATCAGTATATGGTCCGAGTAGGAGAAAAAAATTCGATTTCCCTCACATCTTACTCCCCATTTACGAAACCTTGCTTCCCAAGTACGGAGATATCACTGCCGACTCCAAGTTAAGTCCAAACGTAAAGGTTATTCTCTTTATGGTTTTATGTATTGTTATACTTGACATGAATGGAACTGCAGTTGTGGGTATCAGCAAAGATAGGCTTGTAAATTGGATGGCTCTCTTAAAACTGGTTGAGTGTGGTGGCTTCAAAATTGACTTCATTTGGAACCGTTTGCAGCGAGTTACTCGAGCTTACTTTGGCCTAGGTACCATAAGACTTGCAGAAGATACACTGGCCAAACAAGAAGAAGAAATCGCAGAGATGGCAAAGAGATTAGAAGCGAAAAAGAGGGAGCATGAGGACAACAAATTATTGGTACAGTGTTCCGCCACAAATAGCTACGTGAAACAGTGTCTTGATGAGGCTTCAACCATAAAATGGAAGCCAGCATCTGATGATCTTTTCAATTGACGGTTTATTTCAATGAATGCGAGTGTACACGAACCAGAGGATGCTTGAATTTTTTGTTTTGACTTTTCTTGGTTTGGTAATGCTATTCCAATTTGCTTTCTTTCTTTTCTTTTAATTGCTCAATCATGAAATCACTTTTTTTTTATTTTAATTGCTCAATTGTCGGATTGTTGTACAGAGGAGATAATTTGGCATGTAATCCACCTTCAAGGGTAGAACAGTCACACATTGATGTATAAATATATACCAAAAAAAGAATCATAATATTAAAGGCCACAACTGTTGGTGAGTTAGAATTTACAAATTCTAAAACTCACTTTAAATGCAAAAGAAAAAAAAAATTTCACAGGTTAAACCCAAATAAACAACACTAGGAAGAATAAGAATTTCTTCTTAATGTTTAATGTTTTTTTTTACTGTCTTCGTATATTTTACAAACTTAATAGGTACAGTATTTATAATGTTTTGTTACTAAAATTTCAATGGTTATAATTCATTTTTAATATAAACCATTGTTTGTTTAGTAAATTTTTATAACAGAAAATACTAAAAATACATTCAAGTTTGTTACTTCAACAAAAAATCAGTAGGACTTGTGGTTGGGGCAAGTTTAGGAGGGTTTGTATTGTTTATTGGTTTAATTTTCCTTTTTGTGTGGAAATGGCGTAAAGGGGCGCAAAATATTGATGATGATGATGATGATGATGGAGTTTTTGATCACTTTGATGCGTCTATGGATGATGATTTCCAACAGGGTACTGGCCCAAGAAAGTTCTTGTTCAAAGACATGGTTCGTGCAACATCTAACTTCTCAGAGCAAGAAAGACTTAGAGAGGGAGGTTTTGGTGCAGTTTTTAGAGTATTCTTACGGGAATTAAACTCCTATGTTGCAGTGAAAAGGGTATCAAGGGATTCAAAACAAGGGGTAAAGGAGTATGCATCAGAAGTTAAGATTATTAGTAGATTGAGGCATAGGAATTTAGTGCAACTTATGGGTTGGTGCCATAAAAAAAGGAACTCTTACTTGTTTATGATTTCATGCCTAATGGAAGCTTGGATTCCCATCTTTTTAGGGAAGATTGCTTGTTGACATGGGATTTGAGGTACAAAATAGCTCAAGACTTCGCTTCAGGTTGCTTTACTTACAAGAATAATGGGATCAATGCGTTCTGCATAGAGATATATAAAGTCAAGCAACGTCATGCTGGATTCAAATTTTCATGCCAAACTTGGTGATTTGGTCTGGCAAGACTTGTAGACCATGGCAAAGGTCCAGAAACCACAACTTTGGCTGGTATAATGGGCTATATGGCTCCAGAATGTGTCTTCACAGGCAAGGCTAGCAGGGTATCAGAAGTCTATAGTTTTGGTGTTGTTGCTCTGGAGATAGCTTGTGGAAGAAAACCCATCAACCACAAAACTACTGAGAATCAATATATAACACAACGGGTTTGGAGACTTTATGGGGAAGGAAATTTGAAGGAAGCAGCTGATCCAAGACTGAATGGAGATTTTGATGAACAACAAATGAAATGTTTAATGATTGTTGGGCTATGGTGTGCTCATCCAGATCCAAAGTCTAGACCCTTAGTAAGGCAAGCAATTCAAGTCCTTAATTTTGAAGCTTCATTGCCTCTTCTTCCTTCGAAGATGCCTGAACCTGCATATTTACCTTCTCCACCGCCTCCTTCATCACTGTACTTGGCTTTGGACATTAAAGAAAGTCAAAACCGATATTTAAGCCACACTACCGATTCCTCCCAGTTCAATGCATCTTCTTCAGGTTCTTCAACATCTGTGTTGCTCATGCACACTCGTTAGAACTCATTTGTGTCAGTTTGATATAGCATTGAATTATCATAACCATTCAGATCTTTTTCCTTTTTTTTTGGTATTTGATTTATTAATCTCGTTATCCAGTGTCACGCGTAATTAATTCGTTGTGTTGCGAATTTACTGTCTTTTTTAATCATACTCTATTCTTATACAACATATTCATATATATATATATATATATATATATATATATATATATATAGTTTCTTTACTCTTCATGTATTGTTCAAGCAGTAAAAGTTATGTGCATTCTTTTGAGAAAAGTAGAGCTCAAATCCCTCATCCTCTCTCTTATAGTGCTGGATAACTAACTCTACTAGTTGTTCAAAAAATATATATAGTATTACTTTTCTGGAAGATCATTCTAAAATGGAGTTCGAATTCTGCTGCAAAGACCCATCCATTTTGCGTAAATATAGTGGGCAGGAGATATCCAGTCACCACACCAACACCGTAAATCATACCATTCTTTTTTCTTTTTTTTGAGCAGAAAATTATACCATTCAATATGTGAAGTTTTGTTGATATGTCACCATCAATTCTATTTTTGTTTGGGCCATTTAAGCACAAAACTTACAAAAATTTGTAATTTAAGTCCCTTTGTAAAAAAGGGTATTCATTTTACAGATATTAAAGGAAGGCAAAGGTATACTTCAAGAGTTTTAAAATAGCTGCGTACCCAAAACTCGAATTCAAAACCTCTGGTTAAGTTAGAAGAGCCTCTCACCAACTCATTCATATGGATCTACTCATTTCAAAATAAGCAACTATTATCTTTAAGCTGAGCTGGCTTGATTTATAAAGGATACAGACCTCATACTTCATGTCATGCTGTTCTTTTACGTTTTTCTTTGTCTCTACTTATTTTTTATTTAACTTCACTAAAAACCTAAAAATATTTATAGCTTTTTCATAAAACAAGATAAATGAAAAAATAAGCTAGATATTGTAATTTGTATAAAAAGATATAATATAATTATAATTATAAAATAAATAAATAAAATTTGTGATTAATATTCTCACTTCTAAGAACATAATATTTTAGCATAAAATTCACCAATCTATTAAAATTGCTATTATATTTGTTTTTGATATCTAAAATTTTTTATCAAAAAATAGATAACTATTAAAATAATATTTAGAAAATAGCATGAGAGGATATAAATTAAAACCAAAATAATAGTGTAAACATCAATAAAAATTACAACAAATACTATAAATTATCATAATTATAAAGCATGGTAATTTTTGTATAGTTATTAACATCACATTATAGTATGATATTACACGGTTATTCTGGAGGAGAAAGGAATCCAAGAAAACATGCATGGCTTCCATAAACATGCACGTAAACACTATGGTATTGCAGGTTTAGATATATAAGTTCTCTTGGGCATTTTATCAAGCAGGTTGCACACATGATAATTTTGTTTTTAATATTTCTAATTGTTAAAGGTCTTTAAAAAAAAACAATCTAATAGCCACCAGGTATTTGAAGATGGCCATACAACTGTCAAACAAAGAATATATTGCCCACAATTAAGGAAGAAAATCTCTCCTAATATTTTGGGATTCATATTGTATATTACTTATTTGTATTCCTTGATTAGCTAGGTTTGCCATATATAGACTTAAGTATTGTTGTATATAATGGTGTTGTAACCTTTGTACAAAACATAGAAAATATATACAACTTTCTTTCCCTGTTCCATAGTTTACAACGGTATTAGAACTTTGAAAAAATCTTTTACGTTCTAGTTTACATTCTTTTGAGAATTTTTGTTTCTTCATTCTTTGTGACTATCCTTTGGAGGATCTGCTATAGCTTGAATTATAGTGATCGTTCATCTTGGATACAAACAAATTCAAAACAATATCTGTCAAATTCAAGGGCAGAAATTTTGCACTTTAGGAGTTCTATTTTCAATTTTTTTTTGAAGGAAAATGTTTATCTGGAATTCTTGATGGCTCTGTAAAAGAAGAAGTTGATGAAAAGGCGAAGAGCAATTGGAAAACAAAGAATGCATAGATTATCACTTGGATACTCAACTTGGTTGAACCTGACATTGCTCTAAGTCTTCAATCTTTCAAAATCGCTGCTACCATATGGGATCATCTTAATGGGATTTATTCTCAAGTGAATCAGTCAAGACAATTTGGACTTGAATATGAAATAGCAAATATCAGCCAATAGGGTAGAGATATTCGCAGTTTCTATGTTGCAATGCTAAAGTTGTTGATAGAACAAGATGTGGTCTCTTCTTCAACAATCTCACCTATTGCATACGCTAAAGTAAAGAGAGAACAAGATCATGGAAGAGTGGTGCAATTTCTCATGAAGCTTCAACCTGAATTTGAGACAACATGGGGTACTTTGATCAATCACAGGGATCTGAATATGGAATCTCTTTTGGGTGAACTTATTTGTGATGAAACACGCTTGAAAACTCAAGCTCAACTAGACACAAAAAATAATATTATTGATTTTGTATTTCTTGCTTCACGTGGTAGATATCAATCAAAACCAAGGAATGGAAACAAAGAAGATATTTGGTGTAACTATTACAAAGAACTCAAGAATGTGCAATCTCTTTATCATAAGCGGAATATATGCAACTATTGTAAGAAACCACGCCTTGTTATTGTGGAGTACAGAATTTTAAAGAATAAGCAAATTCAACCAATTTATGTTATTATGAGTTGTGATCAAATGGCAGCAAATAAAATAATAGAAAATACAAATACACTGTCTCTCATACCACAAGCCTTACAAAAGATGATTCAAGACTCCATGAAGTCAACACTTCCAGGTGTTATTTCTTCAGTTTTTTCTGTTGCTGGGATATCAAGTACATGAAATAAAATAAATCCTTGGTTTCTCGATTCAGCTATCTTTAATCACATGACTAGCCAGAAACATGTGTTTGCTGATTAAAAACCTTGTTCCTTAAATCAATCTGTCACTATTGCAAATTGTAGAAAATTACCAATTCAAGGAATTGGAACTCCTTGCTTGTCAAACAATTCTCCAAAATCCATTTGTCTTCCTAATATGTTTTATGTTCCTCGATTGATAGCCAATTTGATTTCTATTGGATAACTGACCAATTATAATTGCTCAGTCAAATTTTTCACTCAGTGGTTGTGATGTGTAGGACCTTTAAACAAGGTGAGTGATCATGGAGGGGCATAAACACGAGTTTTGTCTTACTGTCAACTCATCTGCTTCACTTGAGAAAAATATTAGGGTCTATGGCATCGTCATTTGGGTCACCCACATACAAGTAAGTTAGAATATAAGTTCACATCTCAGATTTTCCCTGATAGATTGAATGACAAAAATCATGTTTTTAGACATTGTCAAACTTGTGGTCTTAGCAAATTCACTAAATTGCCTTTTGTTTCTAATACTACTAAAGTTTATGCACCTTTTGATCTTATTCTTTGTGATTTGTGGGGATCTTCACCAATTTTATCTAGACGTGGTTGTAAATATTTTGTTCTATTTATTGATCATTTTACACATTATACCTAAGTTTATTTCTTGCGTGCTAATTCTGAATTAGCCAATGTTGCCAAAATATTTGTTAATACGATAGAAACATAATTTGGGAAGAAAATAAAACATTTTCGGTCTAATCTTGGTGGAGATTTTTATGCGTCTGAACTTGTTCAATTCTTCACTGAAAAAGGTATTTTAGCTTAAGAATCTTACCCTAGGACTCCCAAACAAAATGGGGTGGTGGAGAATAAAAATCATCATGTTGTGAAAATTGCTAGAACTATTTTACTGGAGTCTTGTGTTCCATCTCATTTTTGGGTAGAGGCTATACATACTGCTATTCATCTTATAAAAAGGCAGACTATTCCTATACTTGGTAATCAACCTCCATTCTTTTCTCTTTTTCATAAATCACCAAATTACATGCATCTTCATGTTTTTAGTTGTGTTTATTTTGTTTTGCTTCCACCCCATGAATGACATAAATTATCTATTAAGGCTTCTAAATGTGTTTTTATTGGGTATAGTGATAAACAAAAAGGTTACATTTATTATGATCCTCAGCTTCATCGCCAACGAGTATCTCGTAATGTCATTTTTTTTAGAACTTGTATTTTTATGCCACACCTTCAAGTGCATTGCTTCCAAATTCTACCATTTCCATGTTATACAATTTTTTGGATCCTTCATTTTCTAGTTCATGTAGTGTTGTTTCTGACATGCCCATTGTGCCTCTTCCTAATCCCGAGCTTGAAGGTCCTTCCACTACTGTCCCAATTACTACACCACCATGAACTTTGCCTCCTTTAAAACGATCTACTCATCTTAATTTTGGTAAACCACCTGATCGTTTAACTCTTGTTACTAACCTTAATTCTATCCATGTTCCTTCTACTTATAAACAGTCAACGGATGAGGAACTTAATGCATTGACAGAGAATCATACTTGGGATTTAGTCCCATGACCATCTAATACTTCTGTCATAGGGAGCAAATGGGCCTATACTATTAAAGTTAAGCCTTATGGTACTCTAGACTGCTATAAAGCCCAGTTGGTAGCTCATGGCTATAAGTAGGAATATAGGATTGATTACGAAGAAACATTTGCTCCAGTTGCAAAAATGACTTCAGTCAGAACTCTTCTTGCGATTGTATCTTGTCAACATTGGCCATTATATCAATTAGATGTCAAAAATGATTTCCTTCATGGTCATTTGAAGGAAACTATTTATATAGAGTGTCCCCTTAGTTATTCTCTTGGTGATTCTAATATGGTGTGCAAACTTAACCGATCTCTTTATGGTCTCAAACAAGAACCTCGAGCACGGTTTGAAACGTTTCACTCTACTATCTGTTCAGTTGGTTTTTAGCAAGGTTCTAAAGATCCGTCTCTATTCACTCGACGCTTTTCTTATGGCATTTTTGTTTTCCTTCTTTATGTGCATGATATGGTTATCACAGGTAGCGATCAACAAGGATCTTAGGACTCTCACTTATTTTCTAGGTTTGGAAGTGTCATCCTCCCCTAACGGCCTCTTTCTTACACAATGCAAGTACAATGAGGATCACCTTAAGTTAGCCAACTTGACTGATAATAAAGTTTGTTCGACTCCGATGGAATAAAATTTGAAATTAAAATGTGATGATGGTGCACTTATTTCTAATCCTACTTTGTACTAGCGCTTGGTGGTGGTAGCCTTATTTATCTCACCATCACATGTCCTGATATCTCTTTTGCTGTTCAGGTTCTCAGTTAATTTTTTTCTCAGCCTCGACGTCCTCATCTTTTAGCACTTCATCGAGTCATTCGCTATCTAAAAGGCACTTATGACTTTGGACTTTTCTTTTCTTCCAACACACCTCTTACTCTTAAAGCATATTCTAATACTGACTATGCAGGGTGTGTAGACACTCGTCGTTCCATAACAGGTTGGTGTGTTTTAGGTGCTTCACCCATTTCATGGAAGTGTAAGAAGCAAAAAAGGTATCCAAATCTTCTACTAAGGCTGAGTATCGGTCTATGTCTTTTGTGAGTTCTGAACTTGTATGGCTTCGGTGACTTCTCCTTACTTTGGTGTTACTGGTGATCATACATCTATTCCTCTATTTGGTGATAATACTAGCGCTATTTGCATTGCCATCAATCCAATTCATCATGAGCGGACCAAACACATTGAAGTTGATTGCCATTACATTCGTGAATTGCTTCAAGATAAAGTTTTATGCCTTGTTCATGTCTCATCCCATGATCAAATTGCAAACTTGTTCACTAAACCTATGTCCTTTGCTCGCCATGAGTATCTTGTGAGCAAATTGATGCTTGTTGACAACTATACTGAAGATGAACAATTAAAAATGATATAGGGCTCTATTAAAATCTTGTGTTAGTAAAGCATTAAAAAAGAGATATTGTATAAAAAAATAACGAGTTTGATTAATAGAAAAATAAGCATTAAAAAAGAGATATTGTATAAAAAAATAACGAGTTTGATTAATAGAATAAGCGGATCCCATCTTCATAATAAAGAAAGTTATCTCAATCCAAAGATAGCATATGTTTATTTTGAAATTAATAACTGTCTGTAGAGGGGCTTAAATCACTGGTTTTCATAAGTTTTGTGCTTAATTGGTCCACAAAATACATAAAGGGCATTTATGGACTTCGGACAAAACATTAAGGGAAAAAATACACCTTTGCCCTTTTTGTTTTCTGAATTTCCTGCTTCTTTCTCAAGCTTGTACATAAACGAGTCCAATCCATACCTAATGGAGCCACCAACCCAACATTATTTTCCACACAAAAGTAGATGCAGTAAACAGTGGCAATCCAAATACGTGTTGCGACTGTTCATTTACAAAAAATCAATTTTTTAAAATATATTTATAACTTTTTAAACTATTCAATTTAATTAAAAATCAGTCGTCAATCCACGCGTTGTGTGGACTGTGAATAATACATTTTCAAATTCATATATA
>CATIWM010619282.1:0-16682 GCA_949671775.1 Mallotus repandus | reverse complement strand
TATTTATTTTGTTATTTTATTTCTGTTTGTTATTTATGTGAAATATTTTATTTATTTCTATTTTCATTTTGCTATAATTAATGGTAATTAGGTTAATTCGGGGTATATAAATTAAAGAATCATTTATCCTTTAATTAATTTAGTAAAATTAGGTTATTTAATATTGTAAAATATTCTAAGTAATTTTTACTTTTTCCATTTCAGGCTCTCTAATGCATCTTTTTAAGGCTGCTTGTGTGATTGATTTTTCCAGTTAACTCGTTGTTCTTTAGAGAGTGGGAGTAGCTTCGACATTTTGGTTATTATGGTATATTTGTTATCAAGTTACTTTCAACAACACCTTTGTGCCTCTCAATATCGTTGTCCACTCTCTTTGTAAATTCATCAAGGATCGAGTTGGTCATATGAGCAATTCTCAATCTGAGTTAATGACTCTTCACCATCTCCGTCACTGGTTTGCCAAAACTAGCTCCTGTTCTCAGTCTGCTAGTTTCCACCGGTGCCTGGTTAGTTAAAGTCAATACTGATGGAGCTGCAAAAGGATCTCCGGGCTCAGCCGGTGCAGGAGGTATTTTTCGGTTGTTAAATGGTGTGTCAGTTTTATTAATTTTATTTATTAATAATATTTTTTTAGTGAGGGTGTGTGATGGTGATGTCCTTATTCACCTCTAATACCTTCTTTAAGTTGCTTTATTTAAAAAAAAAGATTTAATATTTAGTTTCAAGAAATAATTTTAATAAATTTAGTAAATAGAATTTTGGAATTATTAATTATTGGGAAAAATGATTGGTTGAATTTTGTATATAAAACTAATTTAATTTTTTATTGTTATTTTTATTCCTGCATTTATTTTTATTTTTAATTTATTTTATTTTGTAAAACTAACTTTATCATTTTCTTGTCAGTTTTTTTCCTTCTTTATTTTGGAGAACTAATTTAACTTTTAGTTTCAGAGCATTTTGGCTATTATGTAAATTAATTAATTATTTAATTTTAATATTTATTTTTTTTTTTGTGTGAAAAAAAGTTGTAACTCATTTCTCCTCTCTCCTTTCTTTGCATGTGTGCATCTATTTTTGTTTATTCAGTTATTTATTTTATTAGGAGTGAATGAACAAATGTTGTGAATCACGTTAAAATGCATGAAAATGGGATTAATTACAAAACTTGGACTTAATTGTAAAATATGGAACTTGTGTGGAGGAAATTATAAATTTACATGTAAATAACGAAATAACCAAATAATTGAGATTAATAAATCCCAAAATATAAACAAAGGCCGCTGTAAGATCAAGTGGACATTCCAAAAGCCGATATCTAGTTTTTAAATCCAATCTCTAAGAATAGTTGCTGGTAGCCCTCCATGAGATCAAGTTGCTATAAAAGTGTGTCCCGGACGACTCCCATATCTGATATGGGTTTAAAGCCCATGTTTTATTTCTTAATGGGCCCTGAACCACACAGTATTGTGGTGGCCGAATACTTGGAAGTGCGTTGAATCCCGTCGCCTATAAATACCAAACCAGAAAACACAAAAAATACCCTAAGCAAATATACCTAATAAATAAAAATTACTATATACCACAAAGCAATTATAATTATTTACTATTTTTGAATAAATAATTTTTTTAACTCAATATAAACATCCAATTTAATATCAATATCACCACAAAATCATCAAATTCTATCATGTTCCTTCCTTTTAAAAAAATATAAAATTGTAAATCGAAAAAGGTAACAAACAATGCAACATGAAAAATTAATCACTTACAACTCCAATGACAGAAGGAAGCCAACCTAGACCTTCATCCCGAAACACAGCTGATAAAACATAAAACATTTATAAATCAAATACACACATAACTACATTTAAAATATTCAATAAATGTAAAAAAATTTTTATTTCCCTTAAATTTGCAAATTGTAAAATTTTTTTAATAAAACTTGTGACATATAAATTTTTTTAAAATAAATAAAAGAACACATAAAATAAAGAAATTTCATTTCTTTTTCTTTTAAAAAGTAACAAAATAATAAGAAAAACCAAATAAACATACAAATTTCAAAATAAAAATAAAAATAAAAAAATTAGCCAAAAAATCACAAAATAATATCCAAATCATGGCTTTTAGCTTAGATCTATAGACCTAGCCACATGCACGAAGCAATTTGTACTGACGCACACACAAAAACATAATTTCTTTAAAAAAATAAAAAGCATGAAGTATTTATTTTTATATTTTAAAAACATCATAAAATTTAATACTATTTTCTCACAAACAAAAATAAATATCTTTAAAAAATAAGAATAAAAAAAGATTATAAGTCAAAAAAACAATCGTCAAAAACCAAAATTGATCAAACACAACTTATCATCTCAAATCAGCAGATCAAGCAACTTACAATCGAAATCTGCCAAAAATATAAAAAATCAGGCTTTCAAAAGCTAAACCAAACCAATATAAACTTCATCAAACTTTTGGAGGTTTACAAAAAGAAGAAAGGAAGTGAAAATCATGAAATCAAAATCAAAAGGCACAACAGAATATGATCAGCATTTAATAATAGAGAGAAAAGAAGGGGAGCGGCGGCTAGAGGAAGCAAAGGGTTGAATAGTAGCACAAAAAAAGCTCTAAGGTTTGTAAATACAAAGGCAAATGTAAAATGACAAAAATCATCATTCAAAATGGCAGTGCTTTAGGGGAAGCCAAGGACATGATCGGCAAATCAAAATTAGTCAAAAGACCAAAACATACAAATAAAACCATGGCATTTTATGGTAGGAAGGAGGGCAAAAATGGAAAAATGCAGAACGACGCCATTTTGATTAAGGGTTGTTGTTCCTGATTAAGCGATTAAGCGATAGCAAAATTGAAATTGCTGCAAAATTAGGGGCCAAAGATGACACCATAGATGAATAGTGTCAATTTGGTGATCAACTTTATATATATATTAATAGATGTGTAAACATATATTTAATTTTAATAATATTCATAGTTATTAATCATGTGAATATATTTTATTTTTAAATAATTTATTAATTAGATTATTGTATTTTTGTATTAAATAAATTATGTGTATTTAAAATTTTAAGTTTAAATAATAAATAATTTAAAAATTATAACTAACTATTAGAAGTTTATATATTTAAAGTAAAATACAATATATTTAAAAAAAATAAGATATTTATATAAAAAATAAGAACTTGAGATAAATTTGCTACAAATCATGAATGTTTGATTTTGTATACGTATGTGTAGATGTGACAGTGTGACCTACATCAATAGTGCCACCTAGGATGGCTGACACATCTGTATTTTCAGGCTATATTTGATATACATTTATCAAATTGGGACATTTATGTAAGTCAAGATACTTAAAGTTGGCTAAAATGACAATAAATCAATTTTTTATTTTTTATTTTTTAGACCGCTAGGATTGTATTATATGTGTAGAGCTAGTGATTATTTTAGATTGGATCAAATTGTGTAGAAAAATCAGTGTTGTATACTTTTGTTAGAAAAATAAAACTTATTAAAGCTAAATTATTAAAAACTAAAAATTATTAAAATTAAATTATTGAAAATTTATTAACATCTTCAACTTATTCGAATTTAAATTACATTAATTTCTTCATACACTACTCTTCAATCTTTTCAGAAATTCATATTTGATATAGAAGATCAATTATATTCAAATCTATTTTTTCTCCATTGATTGTTAGATTTTCGAAAATTACTTTTATATGCCTTATTGGAATCATTGGAGTAAACTATAAGGTTAAAATCTCAACTACTGACATGAATTTGTATAAAATTATTCACTATACTTTTAGTTTTAATGACATCATTTTGATCATTATATTTTCATTTTCTTAATCTAAATCATCATTTATATTTGTTATATCAATATTTCTTAAAATAGCATCCTATTTTGGGCTTCATTTATATAAACTATTTACTACATGCATTAGCCACATGATATTTACATCACTATTAATAATCTATATATTTTTTTAACAATAATAAAAAATAAATTATTCATGTAATTTCCTATTTTTAACAAAAACTTCAATTATATACTAATAGTTTTATTTTTATTATAAATTGATTTGTGGTCTACCTCAAATCACCTCATAAAAAATAAATAAAAAATAACTTGATATATCAACTATAGGTTGGGCAGAGTTTAAGCTGTCCCTCCATTCCTTCCTAACTGATTAAAACCTTAATCCTATCAATAGTCCTTCAAGTACGATAAGAACTTAATAAATTTAATATCGTATTAAAAAAAATAGGTTGTTTTGACTGAAGGAATGAGAAGTTCTTCATTACACTACGCTTTTCCATAAGGCTTTTCACTTATTTTCTACAGTAGTTCAAGTATGAGAGATTGAATTCCTCTAGCTAAGTACCCTATCAAGAGGGAAGGTCATAAATGAGCTTTAAATAGGGTTAGGAGAACATACTTCAGATATGTAAGAAGGAAATGATCAGAACTGGATAATCCAAGAGCGATACCATGAGATGACCAATCGTAAGATGAATATTTAGGTAACATCTTTTATCAGGCCAAACATTTAGTTTGTCCATCCACTGACCAATTGATCTAGACTAGATTTAAGCCAAAGATGATATGATGATAGAACCTAGAAAATAAAAGTTGAAAGGATCATAATCAAAGCGGTCAGTTAGATCTTTAAGAGTCAAAATTTTGCTGACATATTTATACTTCCCTCTTTTTTTTTCCTTCCTTACTGCAGAAACTGACTAATTAGGGTGACCCTCCTTCCTTTGTAAATGTAGTTATGTATAGTTAAACATCCATGTTTCGTTGGTTTAGCTCCTTATTCTTTCTTGGGAAGTGTACCTTACTTCACTAAGTTTCATGGGAAACCTAGAAAAAAGCATTAATGGTTAGAGCGTAAAGGCGGCTATTTAGGCCAAACAGTAGGGGACGACTATCAGTCGTATAATGAGATTCTTATGATCTTTTGAAGGAGAAAACAAATGCTTTTACCAAAAGAAGTCCATATAAGGCCACTGAAATGTGCTTCGTGCACTTATAAAAGACTTTATTAGAGGGATCGTGATTGAATTTTGAAAATGCATTTCATTTTTCAATGTCTTGATTTTAATCTTAATTAACAGATTATTGAGGCACATTAGTTCACATGTGGTTCGAGCTATAGCTCTATACTTAACTTCAACGCTAGATTGGGTCACCTCCCTAATCTTCATAAATTCAGGGTAAAGGGTGCTATCCTATCTTTAGAGTAGTAAGAGTATGTGATGCCTCCTACTACTACTCAAAATAAGAATACTACTTCGTAAGATGCCAATTAGTTATCCCATTTCAATAAAGAAGTCAGATAGTTTGACCTTTATCGCTTAGCTATAAAAGAAAGGCTAACAGCTAAAAGCAAAGTCCAACTGCCTGCAAATGAAGAGCGTTCCGTTTCACTCGAGCAACTCATCGACTCATCCCATTTAGGACATAAAATATGGACTATAAAATAATGTATGATGAACCATAATAATTTAGTTTAAATTTTAAACCATAATTGGGTTTTTAAATTTATAACCAATCAATCTAGCATAATAATATAATTGGTAAGCTTTTGTTTTCCAAATTAATTGTTTTATAGGTAGTAATATCTTCTAGGTATTTTAGAAAAACTATTAATAAAGTTATATTAGTTATATTAAATTGTGAAATTATATTTACACAATATTAATATTGAATCCGTACTTTGCACATATTATAAATAATAGACATATTTTAAAATAATTAATTAAATAATTTTAATAAATAAAAATTAAAATTTAATTAAATATAAAATGAGAAACTAAAAAGCTATTGTAATAATTTCATTTTATTATTTTTATTAACAATATATATTAATAATAATAATTGATTAAACAAAATAAAAAATAGAAAATCGTTGAAAAATGATATTCTAGTTAGAATAAAAAATATAGTTTTTGTTGAAAAAGAAGAATAATGTTTTAAATATAATAAAATTAGAATGGTTTACATAAAATTAAAATGTGAATTTTAAAATAAATTTTTTTATATCTTTTATAGAATAATATTATGAATTTTAATAACTCAATTTATAAGCATTTAAAGGTGTAAGGTGAATGACTAATCCGCCTATAATGGATGGTAAAACATCTATTGTAGGGTCAAAATTTTTAATTGAAAGTATTGTTTGATCCCAACCTCCTTAACTCTCTATTTTAAGCCAAAAGATTTAACCATTTAGATTAGGATGCATTTGGATCAGGATTAAAGAAAATTAATTCTTACTCCTATAACGCATTAACCTCCTTTATCTTTGTTTTGTAACTTCAAAATATACATCCTTAACTGTTAACTTCCTTAACAGTTAAACTCACTTTTAATGTATTTCTATTAACTTAGATTAGATTAAGTTAACGGCACGTAAAAAAACTATCGTTTCTTCAAAAATAAAAACTTTCATTTTTTCTATTATTTTATTATATACCTTGTAAATTGTTTATTTTTTTTAAATTTTTTCATGTTAATAAGCTACAAACAAAATTTATAATATATATATAAAAGTCAATTTAAACTTTTTTAATGATAATTTCATTATTTTTAAAATTAATTTTTATATCTTATAAAATCTTAATAATTTATTTATTTGTTTTTATTATTTAATATTAATTATATAAGCTATTTTTAAAATGATTTCAAATTAATAACTTATTCATTATATCTGTTCACCAAATAAGGCTAGCAGTTTAATTATTATACATGTAATTATTACTCCTATAATAGTTACATCACAATCCAAGCGCACTCTAATGGTTAAAAAAAGAGATAAATACTGAATTATTAAGAGGAAAACTTATTAATATATATATATATATATTGTGTTAGAGACTGAAAAGAAAAAAAAAAAAAAAGAAAAGATATTTTTGTTTCACCATTCCGCTCTTTCACATATATAAAATAGAAAAAAAAGGTTTGTTTAGGGTTTTCTTATATGTCTTCTTTTGGATCTCTTCTTAATACAACAACAACAACAACAATTACATCATCGCTGCGACGTTTCTCGTTCCCCTTCGATTTCTAGGGTATCTGTTTTTGCTACAGGTTGTCATCTCTTTTTCATTTTTACGCAGATTAGTTTCGCTGTTAAAAATTTGAATAGATTGTTTATTATTATTATTATTATTATTTTGATTTTAGAGTTATTGCATTTTGATTTTTGAGTTCGATTTGGTAGTTATTGTTTGTTGAATAGAGCAGATCAGTTTTCAATTCCAAAAGATTTTTTTTTTCTATGGTTGCTTCACTTTTTTGCTTGTAGTTTGCTTTGCTTTTTGCTTGTAGTTTGCTTTGCTTTTTACTTATTATTGTTTTTGTTTATCTTAAATGCGCAACTTAATTTTTTTTTACAGATTATGATGTTTTTTTTCGAACAGGGTTTTGATTTCAGGTGTTCCAGTTGAAGTTTTTTTTTTTTTGGTATTGAATCAGGGGAGTTCAGGGATTAGTATTATTGAATTGGAAATTGATTAATTTTTCTGGGTTTGGGAGCGGAGGTTGGTTCCCCTATTGGAGTCTGTGTTTTGTGAATTGTAATGAGTAAACGAGCTTCATGGGCAGATTTGGCTGCAAATTCTGCAGCTGAGAACGCATCTGATAATTCTGCCACTGAGAAAGCATCTGCACCCGAGAAGGCATCTTCGAATTTTGCAGCTGAGAAGGCATCGTCTAGTTCTTTTGGTGATAATGGAAATGTAGGCTCTGCTTCAGCAGCTCCTAATCGATCTGCTTACGTACCTCCACATCTCCGTAACCGTGGTTCTTCTTTAGACCAACCAGCTCAACCAGCTCCTGCTTACGGTGGACCTGCCTTCAGTAATGATCGTCAGGGATATGGTGGATCTGGTTTGGGTGGTCCCAGAAATGACTTTCGATCTGGGTATGGTGGTGGTGGTGGTCGAGGTAGCAGTTGGGGCAACAGAGGTGGTGGCTGGGATCGTGGCAAAGAGCGGGAAGTAAACCCATTTGGTGACGATGATGGCTCCGAGCTGGCATTTACTGAGCAAGAGAATACTGGTATCAATTTTGATGCATATGAAGATATTCCAATTGAGACAAGTGGGGAAAATGTACCCCCACCTGTAATCACCTTTGCAGAGATTGACTTGGGTGAAGCATTAAATAATAACATACGCAGGTGCAAGTATGTGAGGCCAACACCTGTGCAGCGGCATGCAATCCCCATCTCTCTTGCAGGCCGGGATCTGATGGCATGCGCCCAGACTGGTTCTGGCAAGACTGCTGCTTTTTGTTTTCCAATTATTAGTGGAATTATGAAAATGCAAGGGCAGAGTGCACAAAGGCCACAACGTGGGGCTCGCACAGTGTACCCTTTGGCTCTTATTCTTTCTCCAACCAGGGAGCTTTCAATGCAGGTGTGTTATATTCACTGGCTGCTTATAAGATATAATTGGACTTTTGCCACATACTGGAATGAAATCTATTTGTCATGGCTAAATTTGCAGATCCATGAAGAAGCAAGGAAATTCTCTTATCAAACTGGTGTTAAGGTTGTAGTTGCTTATGGAGGAGCACCAATTAATCATCAGGTTTCTGTTCTTTTGTATGCTTTTTTTTTTCTTAATCATTTGCTTTTGCTCTAGATTCAGGTGTTGGTCGTTGTATCATTTGCTTCATTTGAGATATACACGTATTCCTTTCAAATGTCATTACTGCATTGGTATTTCAACCGCACTGTCAGTTAGCTATATATCTTATATGCATGGAGCTGAATTCTTGACTTTTTTTTTTCCTGTAAATGCTTTCTATAGAATCTTTAGAAGTTGTTATCTTCATTTTTACTATATTGAAATAACAAATAGAATATTGTCAATTTTCATGTGAATTGGAGCTCTGTCTACTTATTTGAAAGTTTAAAGATGAATCTTTTATTAATCTCAACAAAGGACTGGGTGCAGGACTACAAGTGCACATGCATTTAGGAAGCTGCATGCAATTCAGGAGTTGCTACAAAGCAACTTGCTTCATGCTTTTTACTTATTAAAATCTGCTGTATAATAGAAGCATGCTATCAAATGGGTTGCTATGAATGCATGAGATAGTTGGGAAGATGCTGCATAATAGCATCGTCATTGTGCATGAGGCTGGAAATAGTAATATTTTATGAACACGTAAAGTTCTTAATAGGTGAACATCATGTTGAAAAGTGGAAAACCACAGCTTGTTTTGATGAAGCCTGTTTTATGGGTTGGGTGTTATCAATGGGTCAAAACTTTCTATGTAAGTTAGAAACTACTTTGTTTCCATTTATTAACATTGTTGTCAAAGGTCTTAGAGCTTTTATGCAAGTGTTGGCTTTTGGATTGGTGTATCATCTCGTTATTGCCAGGATGACCAAAGTTTATCCACTTCTTGTTTTAGATCTAGCAAGCATGTGAAAATTCTGTTCAAGTTTGAGTTTGGACTTGAATATAGGTTTTTGGTACAACTCCTAGTTCTCCAGCTAATAATTATGACATATTTTTCAGTTTGTCAGCTATCAGTTCTCCAGTTAACAGTTATAACATATTTTTGTCTCGGAGGCTGCAGCATATTTTTGGATTGAGGAGTTGAACGATTATATACATTTTTAATGTTCATTGTCTGGATCCCTTCTCATATAGTAAATATTGATAGGGAACCTATCGAGTTTGGTATGCCAACATTCAAGGCACAAACAAGATGTCCTATTCTTTTTCTGAACATAACCTTGCATTCTCATTGCATTTTCTCTTTTAGTAGCTGTATTAGTTTAGCATATCTGACCTTAACTCTTAAAATTAGTAGAGGAAATCTACCAGCATTTTGGAAAATTAGTGAGTCAAACATCTGTGTATATGCATTTGAAATTTACCTTAATCCAGGTAAGTATTTGGATGTAATAAAATAGTTAATCCAGTTAACTATTTTGGAAAATTATGATGCAGACCTAAAATCCTAGTGCTTAACTTGACAAAACAACCAATTTTTGTATGGAGCAATCCAGCAAAGTTCAATAGAGCCGCTGTTACATTGTATTGTATGTGAAGTCTTAGCCATAATGTTTGATTTAAATTTGTTGAGGTCGATTTGTTTTCCGTAGGCTTGTGGTTTCTGCTGTGACATATTTGTTATCTGTCCCCTCCTACATTCCCTTTTCTTCCTTGTGCTATATTCATTTTTCTTTTGTAAAGACAGATGTAATAGTGTTATAGGGCACTGATCATGGCCATTAAATTGCCACCTAATTTTGTGATTTTGTTTTGCTTTAATAAAATCTCATATTTTATTCCAGTACTAAGTTATGGCGTTAATGAGTTCCAAGTATTGTCTCTTAATTAACCAATGAAGCATTTGTTTAGGTAGGCAATTTTCTTTGCTGCTAAAAATTGTAACAACTTTTTCATCAATTCCTTAACTTCTCACGGTGAAGTTTCAAAATTTTCTACAACTTCCCAAAATAAGTCCCTTGAGTCCTTTGTTGGATGCATTGTCATTATATGCTTAAAAGAAAGAGAATTAAGCAATACACTCTATAAGTTGCATGAAAAAACTTGAATTTAAAACACATAATTGTCCTATTTGGTGCTACTTAGTTTTCAGTAAGCTATTGTTGATGGGTGAAATATATCTGGCCAGCTGCGGGAACTGGAGAGAGGTGTTGATATTCTTGTGGCAACTCCAGGAAGACTGGTAGATTTGCTGGAGAGAGCCAGAGTTTCATTACAGATGGTCAGGTATTTGGCCCTAGATGAGGCCGATAGGATGCTGGATATGGGTTTTGAGCCACAAATAAGAAAAATTGTGGAGCAGAATGATATGCCTCAACCTGGGGCAAGACAGACAATGCTGTTTAGTGCTACCTTTCCAAAAGAGATACAGGTATGTTTTCCTTCTTCTTAAAAGTTTTTCTTGCCTATGAACTTTTTTTTTTCAACACATTCTTGTAGTCGAAGACAACAGAAGGTTACTGGTGATGCTAAATGTTCTCAATTTTTTTAGAGGCCTCTATTATCTATTATACTTTGGACTTACTAGAACTCCCTGAGATTCATTTGGCTTTAGAAACACTTTTGTATCTGTTTTGAAAGTTATCAAATTTAGTCATTATATTATTTTTCAGTCCAGAATGTACACCAATTCTAAGGAACTGAAGTAAAATTTAATTATAGAATTCCAGGGATTACTGTGCACTTTAATCCAACACAATAAGGATTAAAGTGTTCTGAAGTTTTTTTAATTTATAATCAAGGGCTGAGCTTTAGAGGCATAAACAACCTCAGGGACTGAAACTTCTATAGTATTCCATCTCCTGGCATCCTTTTGGAGACATCCAAATTATATTAAAAAAAGGTCTCTGGGAATTGTCAAATTTTGATAGTTTCATTGGCGGTATCTACAAAAAAGCCAAAAGATTACATAAATTTTCTAGGTTAAAAAGATGTATTGCATCTTGTGTGCTGCTTTTATTTTGTTTTCTAACTTGTGACTAGGAAGAACTTAGTCTGAGAGGTGTTGATTATGCATGAGGAATGATACTTCAAATTCATAAGTACAAGACGTTTCAACATTTTTTTTTTGCATGCAGAGATTGGCTTGTGATTTCTTATTTAGTTACATCTTTTTGGCTGTTGGACGAGTGGGTTCAAGTACTGATTTGATTGTTCAAAGAGTTGAATTTGTTCACGAGTCTGACAAAAGAAGTCACCTCATGGACCTTCTTCATGCACAGAGGGCAAATGGTGTTCAGGGCAAGGTAATTAATTTTTTTTCTTTTCTTTTCTTTCTTTCTTTTTTTTTTTTTTTTATCCTTATCTGCCCACCAATGACTTCTTCCCCTTCTTCCTCCATTTCCTTTTCCTTTACCTCTTCTTCCTGGTGGGGGAACTGTTTGAATCGGTAGTAAGTTTTCTTGACATTGAAGATTTTTGGATCATGTTCTAATTCTTTGTTGCTGACTTAATTTCAGCAAGCTTTAACTTTAGTTTTTGTGGAGACAAAGAAGGGTGCTGATTCACTTGAACATTGGTTGTGTGTTAATGGGTTCCCTGCTACTAGCATACACGGAGATAGAACTCAACAGGTATTTTCTTCATTGTCGTAATTATTTTTACACTTGGGAATCTGTTTTGTTGCTAACAGCATATCTCATGGTACATAGATTCTAGTTGCTGAATCTTTGGTGGGTGCCTTCTGTTTTTTTAATTTTTTTGGCGGAAAAATATTTTCTCTGGTTTTTGAATAGGTGTGATGTTGTGTAGTTGGTCATAATAAATATACTTATTAACATAAATATTGCAGCTAGTCTTGATTAGAAAACATTACATAAAAAGTTTACTTTTGGAGATACAGTTCTCATAAGATGTAAAGAGTGGGATCAAATTATATAAAGTGATTGTTAAACAAGTAAGAATAGTTATATCTTATTTCTTTTAATTTAGCATGTTATATAAAAAGCCCTAAGCATACGTATAAAAGTTATTTAATATATAATAAGTGTTAAACTTGTATACACACACACACACACACATTATATTTGGTGCTGGAAAACTTCATTTGTGATTTGGAGAAGATAAGATTAGGGCATTTGGTTTGTTTTCATCTTATTCTGTTTTTCTCATTTAGTTATGTGCTGGCTGATTCCCTTGTCTTGTGGTACTTATTTTGTATGTTGATCTGTACTTAAGCCTTAAGGCTGTCTTTTATTTCCTATCAGCATTTTTTTTTTGGATAATATGAGATCCTAATTATCTAATCATAATTCCTTCTTCAGTTTCTGATCCTGTACCATAAAGTTGAGATTCAGATGTTCATATGTGACCTGCATATGTGTTGGTGCTTTGTTGTTGCACTTCATAGCTGTGTTGTTATAATCAGTCTATTCTTTAATCCTGCAGGAAAGAGAATATGCATTGCGTTCATTTAGAAGTGGTAACACTCCAATCTTGGTAGCCACTGATGTTGCAGCACGTGGACTTGATATCCCTCATGTTGCGCATGTGGTCAACTTTGATCTCCCAAATGACATTGATGATTATGTTCATCGTATTGGACGGACAGGGCGAGCTGGGAAATCTGGTCTTGCTACTGCTTTCTTCAATGAGGGAAATGCTTCATTGGCAAGGGCATTAGCTGATCTAATGCATGAATCAAATCAAGAAGTACCTGCTTGGCTTTCTCGCTATGCAGCTCGTGCTGCTTATAGTGGAGGGAAGAACCGCCGTTCCGGAGGAGGCAGGTTTGGTGGCCGTGACTTCCGAAGGGATTATGGTGGAGGAAACAGTGGCAGTGGATATGGGCCTTCTGGCGGATATGGAGGATATGGTCCAGGGGGGACTAGTGCATGGGATTGATGGTATTGCTTGAAATACTCTCTGGTGGTTGTGGAATTCCCCCTTTGTTATACTGGAGTATATTCTGCTTTTGTTATCCTTTTAGTTAGTGTTTTTAGCCCATCTCTAGTAGTATACTTTTAGAAGTGATTATTGCTGAGAGGGAATGTAAGTTTTGGGTTGGGGCTGCAGGAATAGAGGTGTACAATGTTGGTAGGTTTGGGGAAAAAGTTCTAACAAAGTAGGAATTACATGGTGCGCATCTTTTCATCTTTATTCATTCTCTTTACTATAATATAACTTTGTTGCATTGTGATGGGTTGTAGAATATGTAGGGGGAGAGGTGTAGGGTTTCATTTCAGAGGCATCCCTGTTTTTCTCTTGGTGCATATTCTTTTCAACCTTGTAGGGGGAGTATATGTGTTGAGCCATCTGGTCCTGCCATGCCTGGTTTTATTTTCTTCCCCCTTGAAGGAGTTTTTAAATGCTTTTGTAATATTTCGGTGACTACTACTGAAATAAAATACGAAACTATTTTGGAAGAGCGGATATATTGTTTGAGACTTCATTCCCAAAAATCTTTTACGTTGTCTTATATTGATATTGCCTGTACAATTAGCTTTGGCGAAGCTATTGTGCAAGCATGTACATTTCCTGTGTTTTCGCTATGTTCTTCAATTTTGGTCACAACTGGGGGAGTATTGTTTATGATTATTATTTTTAGGTATGGCAGCTTGATGGTATGAAGCTTGCATTTTTGCCGTATTATATCAATTCTACTTCTTCAGTATGTCAAAATTTAACTATACAAACAGCTAGGGATGAAATTTCTTTTTTTTTATTTGGCTTTAGGATGTCGAACTTTCCATTGGCATCAGGTCAAATGCTTCAGTGGCAGGAGCCAACAGCCCAACTTGGAAGAAAAAATTTTAAACTCTTCTTGTTGTAGGCATTGAAATACCGCTGGATAATGCTATACAAACAGGTACTTGTATGAAAAAATATTGTGGCAAATAGACTTTATATTAATTCGGTTTTAGTGGATTGACTTTTATTTAATTGTTATTGTTTTGTGAAGGAGTGTGTCCTGCTAACTCAGTATGAGTGTTGTATTATTTAAAAAAAAAAGATTAATTTTTGTTTTGTCTTTTATCTTTTATTTTCCTTTAAATATATAGAAAAATTAAATATTTAGAGAGCAAAGGATGTTTTCACTACTTTTTGCTCCTATTCACTAATGCTAAAATTTTAATAAAATACTTAATAGTATAATATATGGACGTAACTTCGGTTATGGTAAATGAATTTTTTTTTATTCTCATTACTTTTGTTTTTCTTTAAATACATGAAAGAATTAATCAGAATGCCAAACTTCTTTTTGCTCCTCTTTGTCCTCATTTACTAATACTATATTTTCAATAAGCTGCTTATTATAGACTATTATAAATTAATTTTTATTTTTTAAATTTAAAATGGAGTATTCAAACATATAAATTAATTTACTATAGTTGAATTAATGCATATAGATTTTAGGGTTAATTACCATAGCATCATTGAGGTTTGATTTATTACACTACTAGGTCCCTGTTTTGCTTTGTTAAATTATTATATTCTTGCTGTTTAATTTACTGTTAAATGGATTAATATGGAAAATTAAAAGTTCTTTTTTATTCCATCTTTTAATGTAGTTTTAATATCATCCATTTTTTAATTAAAATACATATTTTTTTTAACTTATTATGTTTTTATTGCAATAATAATTACATTAACTATATAGGTTTTATTTTTAACATCAAAATAAATATAAAACATATTGATTCAGAATTGACACCATTCCAATAGAAATATATAATTAATATTACATTAATTGAAAGTTTTCATATTAATATGGATTTAGTTTTACTAATTGTTACTATAATAAAATGGCTTATGTAATTTGTATTATCCTGATTATAATTTATCATACTAGTGTAGACACCTTCGGTTTGATCGGCCCGCAATGAAAGCCCAGTGATGAGATATAACAAATTTTAAACGTAAGAAAATCTGAAACCTTTTCTAGAATGGACTCGAGAGCTCAAAATGTCAAATTTAAGCATAAAACATCTAGCTAAGGCCCAAAGCTTCGAATTCAAGCCCAAAACCTTAAAATCCCAAGCTTAAACCCAAAAAATGAAACTCTAAGCCCAACTTAGGCCCAAAGGCCTAGCTCGCCTGCTGAAGAGTCAATCACCTCTTCAACCTAGCATTGGTGAGGCGATGCCTCATCAAAGAGGCAACACCTCTTCTGTGGCCGACCTACTTTGCATTAAATGCACATTTTGGCCTCATTGCAAGTAAGGACCCCACCATATCACATCTCTGAAGATTTGTACGTGAAGGAAAAAAGGGGGAGTAAATGATGCAAAATGATGATCTTTTGTTTGGACTTGTTTTTGGGGAATTGGGGAGAAGGAAAGGTGGAGGGCTTAAGTAGGGCTTGTTGGCTGGTTAGAAGAGGAGGTTGGCCATTTTTCAAAGAGAAGAAAAGAGAGAAAAGGAAGGAAAAACGTTCTTGAAAGAAAGGAAGGAAAAAGTAAGAAAGAAAAGAGAGAAGAAGGAGAAGAAGTAGAGTTTTCTAGCTTAAGGAGTGCATTTCTTTGAAGGAGAAGGGAGTCCTTGCATTCAAAAACATATGAACAATCAAAACAAGCTCTGAGGGCTAAGTTAGGAGCTCCTAATTTGATCAAATCAGTGAGAATTCCCTTTTTTTTTTAAAAGTTTTAAGTCTTTAGTTTCATTTAAAGGTTTATTTTCTTGATTTTAATGCTTGTTATTGTGTTTATTGCTTATTTGATTCTATATTGAAGGCTTGAGCATGTGAAATACCAAAATTTTATTGCAAATTCGAGTAGATTTGCATGAATATTGAAGTTGCTTAAGATTTAAGAAACACATAGATTTCTGTGTTCTTGCTGAAGTGACGACGTCTCTTCGATGAGATGTCACCTCATCTTGATGTGGCAATTTGAAATTGCCTCCTAGTCAGGAGGTGACGGCTTTTCTAAGAGGTGCCGCCTCCCCACCAGAGTCTGGTGTGAGTCTGTGTTGTTTTCAGTACCTTTTTGGTTTATTTTCAGTTTTTGATACGTTTTTACTGATTTGTATCCTTAATATTGCATGTGATTGCCATGATATTAGGTTTGATTGAGTAATTAATTCATGTATAGATAAATATCCATGTCTATTTTATGCAAATTTAATTCAATTTCTTTGTAAATAAAACTGCTTATTTTGAGAAAGAACTAACC
>CATIWM010619205.1:0-26102 GCA_949671775.1 Mallotus repandus | reverse complement strand
TTTTTTAAACTTTTACTTTATAAAAATGCTTCAATCCATTTTTTGGGTGAAAATTTGCAAAAATGTTGACATCATGCGCCACATTTAAAATAATTTTTTTTTATTTTTAATATAAGGATGACAATAGGTATTATAGGACTCGATATCAATTATGTGTCGTGCAAAAATTGTCATGTGTGTGCATGAATTTGCATGGAATGTCATTGACCTTTATGGCCTTTATGTATTGAAATTTATTGAAATGGCCAATATGGCCTAATTTTTTATTTTAATTTTATAATGATTATGATTAATTAATTATAATAATATTAAAAATAATATCATAATTATAGTAATATTATGATTTTTTTAATTTTAACATTATTATTATTATTACTATTATTATTATTATTATTATGTGCATAAATTTGCATGGATTGTTATTGGGCTTTATGGCCTTTGAAATGTATTAAAATTGCCTAGTTTTTTATTTTAATTTTATAATGATTATAATTAATTAATTATAATAATATTAAAATAATATCATAATTATAGTAATATTATGATTTTTTTTAATTTTAACATTATTATTATTATTATTATTATTATTATTTTGTGTGTGTGCATGAATTTGCACGGACTGTCGTTAGTCTTTATGGTCTTTTCCGCATTAAAATGTATTGAAATGACAATTATGCCCTAGTTTTTTATTTTAATTTTATAATAATTATGATTAATTAATTATAATAATATTAAAAATAATATCATAATTATAATAATATTATGATTTTTTGTTTTTTAATTTTAATATTATTATTATTATTTCATGTGTGAGAATGAATTTGCATGGATTGTCATTGGCCTTTATGCATTAAAATGTATTGAAATGACAATTATGGCCTAGTTTTTTATTTTAATTTTATAATGATTATTATTATTTTAATTTTTTATATTAATAAGAATAATAATAATGTTATAATCATTATAATATTAAAAAAAAATTGAGATGGCTCAAAAAAAATTGAGCTATGTGAATGTACCATTTGTGTGCACAAAAAAAATTGAGATGGTCCAGATGGCTAAAAATTTAATTATAATAATAATAATAATGATGCCTTAATTATCCATGGATTTTCATGGGACAAAGTTTGTGGCTTTGTGCTGGCTGTTTTGGTCAGTGCCATTCCGCCTTTCTAAATGGCATTTTTTTTTTTATTAAACACCCATTCCGCCAGTCAAAATGGCGGAATGGGTGAGATGGCAGAATGATGTGATGAATTTTGCTCAAACGGAAATTAATTTCAAAATTACTATAAAAATAAAAATAATTTTAGTTTTTTTGGCCATAAAATGGCAAATAACCCTAGCTTGATCCATTTTTCTTTCTTTCTTTTCAGCAATCTGCAAAGAAACAAACAAAAAGCATTGATACATGCATATAAGCAAGGCAAGGTTGTGTTTGTTGGATGCATGCTTGTATATTGCACGATACTAGTCAATGGCTAAATTGTTTTTCTGGTTAGGTAGCTCTCAAACGAATAATGGCAAAGGCATAGTAAGAGAAAATTGAAATGTTGTAGCAGGGAAAAAAATTAAAAGAGGAAAAGATAGAGGAATTTAATTTCCCCATATATTTACTAGTTAGGTGATAAAATATAAATTCTTGGACCATGGTAAGGTAGGAATGATTCTGGAAATTGTTCCATTTCTACCAATCATGTCTACGACCAAGAGGATTAGAAAAAAAAATTCTTTAATAACTCCAGTTTAATACCCATAATAAATTTTTTAATTCTTGATTTTGGGTGTGGTTTGAAATTGAGTTTGGAAAATGGAAATTGGTTTATGAAACCCTAATTCCCAATAACATGTGAAAGAGAAGGAGAAGGAGAAGGATACAATCTAGGGATAACTTTGTAAATTCAAATAAATTGTACAAGTGTTGTTGAAATGGCAGATTATTGTGTAGAATGTGGAGTCCATTTGGTTCAACTAAGAGCATAGTCATCATGAAATTGGCCGGAGACACTGACTTGTGATGTATTTAGAAAGTTCAGACACTTGATTAAAAAAAAAGTTAAACACTTGTTTGGCTATTTTTGATTTCAGAGAAATTGCGAGCGTGCCAGAGAAGCGAATCCTCAAAAATTAACCTGACTTCTTTTAGACATTTGTGAATTCCCAAGCGTCTTTACAGCAATTTGGTTGGATTTCACAGATGAAAATTAATTTGCAATTAAAAGAGAGACAATTTGAGCACTTGAAAAGAGAATTGTATTGATTTGAAAAACTTAGTACAAAACAAGAGTAGACAGTACTGAAACTAAAAATGATTAATAATTATAAAGTAGATGTAGATTGGTTTAGAGAGATGTAGATGTCGCTCTTCAATCATTTTCTTGCCTTTTATACTGCTGGAATTAATTCCTTCAAATAATTGCTCCAGCTGAAAAGTCTTCTGTTTTTAAGAAATAAATTTCCGCTGTAAATAACTCTTCCGGACGCCTTTTTCCCCAAGTCTTAGCATGAATGAATGTGAACAGTTGTGCTTCTAGATTATTTCATTTTTATCCTCCAACTCAAGTGTTTTTGCAAATTGGACTTTAGTTTGGGCTTTTTAAATTTTCATCCAATTAAAAATAATGGGTTAATAATTTTTAGCCCAAAATTTAATTTGGGTACAAACAATACTCCCCACATGTTGTTAGCTTGGGCTAGGCTCAATGCTAACTAACATGTAAGCCCATTCAAAAACCCATCTCAAAGCCAACCTTCATATATATATATAATCTCCATATATGAATCTTTCAACCAAAATTTAACCTCTTCATCTAATTTTCTTCATCCCCATGCCTAGGCCTAAGGTAAAATTTGGTGAATTTGATGAATATTATTGGAGAGTAATTGCTCCTCGTGAGGCTCGAAAAAATCGACAAAAATGGGAACAAGATCAAGCCCGTAAAGATCATTTGGACAGACAATAAAAAGACAAGCACTGGCATATTTTTTAGTTGATTACCCAACCCAGGGAACTATGGAAGTGGAAGACCTTTTAGTATGTGGAATTGATGCTCAATCTTGGGTGTTAAAGTTTGATGGATCATCCACAAATAAATCAGCTGGGGCTGGTGTGGTAATCACTTCACCTTCTGAAATAAAAATAGCTCTTATCTTCACTCTGGACTTTGAATGCACTAATAACCAAGCGGAGTATGAGGCCCTGATCATAAGCCTTGAAATTCTCCAAGATCTTGGAGCTAAAGAGGTATTAATAGTTGGAGATTCTCAGCTTGTAATTAAACCATTGACAGGAGAATATGGATGCACAAGCATCTCTTTAACACCTTATTTTACTACTGCTATTCAACTTATTGATTCTTTTGAAAATGTGTCTTATATGCATATACCTAGAGAATCTAATTGGGAATTTGATGAATTATCTCAAGTTGCATCTGGTTTGAGAATGTCAGAAGAATTAATTCATAAGTTGATTTTTGTGCAAAAAAAAGATCACCATTCCATCCATGAAAGAGGATTTCAATTTGAGTTTTTCAATAATGACTTAAATGTAGCAAGAGATTGGCGCGTTAATATTAAAAGTTACTAAGAAAATCCTGCCAAGAAGGTTCCATTCAGAGTTAGAGCTCAGTCCTTGAACTATGTCCTGATTGAGAATGAGCTTTTTAGAAAAACTCTTGATGGATTGCTCTAGAAGTGCCCTTCATTTCCTTAAACCATGGAGATTTTAAAACATATGCATGAAAGTGTCTGTGGTGCTCACCAAGCTGGAGGAAAAATGAGATGGTTGATCCGTAGGCATGGTTATTTTTGGTCCTCAATTCTGAAAGACTGCATCACATATGCAAAAGGGTGTCAATAGTGCTAGAAACATAGAAGCTTACAGAGGGTACCGGCTAATGACCTATATTCTGTGGTAAAACCATGGCCATTTAGAGGTTGGGCCACAGACCTTATTGGCAAAGTTTATCTAGCTTCCTCTAAAGGTCATAGCTTTATCATAATGGCTACTAACTATTTTATAAAATTGGTGGAAGTAATCCCCATGAAGAAAGTGGAGCAAAAAGATGTTATTTCATTCATCAAATAATATATCATTCACAGGTTTAGAATTCCCCATACTATCACAACAGTTCCTTGGTGATGAAATGAAAGATTTCACAGAGGATTATGGCTTCAAGAACTTGACTTCAACCCCACACTATGCTCAAGCTAATGGTCAGGTAGAAGCATCCAATAAAATCATCATTGGCATACTTGAAAAAATGTTGGAATATAACCTAAGAGATTGGCTAAGAATTCAATTTGAAACTCTTTGGGCATTCAAGACCTCTAAAAGAGAAGCTACTGGTACTAGTCCGTTTGCCCTCACTTTTGGGCATGATGCTATTTTGCCCTTAGAAGTACATGTTCCTTCTTTGAGAGTAGCAAAGCAAAATAATATGACACCAGAGGAATTCTTTGAAGCCATGTTGATGGAGCTGGAAAATGTGGATGAAGAAAGGCTGAGAGCCTTTACCAGTATTGTAGCTTAAAAGAAGAAGGTTTTCAGACTTTACAATAAAAGAATTAGAAAGAAAAAGTTTGAAGAGGGTGACCTAGTCTGGAAAGTCATTTTGCCACTTAGGACTAAAGATAGAGAGCTAGGAAAATGGTCTCCTAATTGGGAAGGTCCATTTAAAATTCATCAAATTTTAGATGGCAATGCATACTGGTTAGCAAGCCTTGATGGGATTCCACATAAAAGGTTCATCAATGGCAGGTACTTAAAGAAATATTTTCTCACTATGTGGGAGATGAGAGGGGAGGCTTGAGAATATTTGTAATGGCCTTTGGCCAAGTGATCATCAAAATATATTGGTGATATTTTTTGGTTTGGATATAAGATGGTATATATAGCTATCTTTTTGAATTAAATAAATAAAGAAGTTTGTTTAGTTTTGTGCGTCATTTTTATTTTTGTTAGGCAATAAGGTTTATTGAATAGTGTTGTGAACAATAAAGTGATAAAATTTTGGCAACATTTATGTTGAAAATTGAGCCTTTTCCAAATATAATGAATGGCTATGGTGTTAAGTGTGTGAATTGTTATGTGAATGCACAGAATCAGCAAAAGCAAATATCCAGAATAATTTATCAACACTACAACATAGAAATCCATAATCTCCAAACATCCATCATAGGCTAATAAGTCATGAAAATCCTCAAAGGGAGCAAATATTCATAAGCCTAACTCAAGGCTAACATCAGAATATACAAGTCATACAAGAAATTCAAGTTCAAGATATGAAAATCAAAGGGAATCAAAGTCAAATCCCTTAAAAGTGTCCCAAATCTCTAGGCATTTTTGCCTAGTAGTCATGGCCTCCTGCTTCATCCATTCAACCACAACATCTTTCTCATTGGCCAAAGCTTGTCCCATATTTTTAACTCTGGAAGTGGTAGTTTTATACTCATTAGCCATGGCTTCATTCTTATGAAGTAATTCATCTCTTTGAGCTTTCAGAATTTGAAGTCTAGCTCTCAAATCTGCTATTTCTTGCTCCTTTTGGTCAAAAGATGCTTTAGCCTCACTTTCATTAATTTTTATCTATTTCATCTTAGCTTGCTCAGATAAGAAATCTTCTTTCCACAGGTGAAAGAGGCTTAAGTATTTAGAAGCATCTAATTGTGTAGCACTGGAATCATCCAGATGAGTAAAGCTCCAGATGACTTGGTCCCTCAAAGTTGAAACAACTATTGACTTTGTGTTCTGCTCCAAAATTCTAAGATCGCTAAGAAAAGTAGATCTTTGAATCTCCTTTAGTCTAGTAATCTCCAAGTTAAGAAATGATTTCAAAGATTCTTTAGCTTTGTAAACTTGATCTTGAGCAGGAAGTGGACTGATCATAGTAGCTAGTGAAGGGATGTTAAGGGAACTGAGATCCAAAAATAAATCATCCTTGCTAAGGGGACACCAAGTCTTGATTTTCTACATAAAAGACAAAGTGATTAGCAGGCGCTGAATTTTAAGTAAAGTTTAAAGTTAAAAAGAAAGTGGTAAATTCAAACCTGAGTCGAAGAGGATGGAATGCTAGTAGAATCTGGAGAGGGAGAAGGAGTATTGGCTTTTTGCTTGCTTGAAGTAGTCTTTTGTATACAAAAAGAAATGTCCTCCTCTGTGGAAGAAGACTTTGTCGGGGAATGTGGATCTTGAGGAGCTTTAGTCTCGCAGGTATTAGTTGTTTTCCAAAAGAAATGAGGTTTATAGGAGATAAATGCAAAAAAAAAATAATAAAAGATGAAGAACTTATTGGAGCTAAGGACTAAATTGTCACTCTCTTCATCTCTTATCTTTTCAATCTCAATTTTCATTTTGTTTTTGCTTTTGGAAGAAGATGACAAGGTGCTCAATCTTGTAGATTTGCGACTTGGTGGAGGAGGAGGGGCAATTGCCTTTCTCTTTTTGGAACTCTCCTGGATTGACTTGCTTTTGCTTGGGGAAATTGTAACTGCAAAAAGGATAAAGGTTAGTAGTATGCTAAATGACAACAAGATAAAATAAGTGAAATAGCTTACCTTTGTCCTTAATGGAAGCAGACAAGATCAAATCCTTGTACTTGTTCTCCCACCATTTCAAATAATTCTTATGATCACAGTAATCCATGGTGGTGGTACAATATGTGAGAAGTCTTAACCCTTTTTGGATGTCTACTATTACCTCTTTAGAGTAGGAATAAGGGTCCACTCCAAAAAGAGGGATGAGATTGGAGTCTAAAGAAGGAGGAGGAATGTAGGTTTGTAGTCCAAACTGATGACTACATAGATATGGCAAATATAATTCAAAAGAGAAGGAAGTGAATGGCAGGCCACTTTCTTTGCAAAATGCACTCTTACCCCCAAGGATTAAAGGCCTAGGAGTGGTGGCTCTAAAAAAGATCTGTCTATAGACCAAGTTAGGAAATGATGTGAAATGCTTAAGCCACCTAGGCTTATCAATGGGACTCTCAAAAATAGATAATTTGCTCCATCCCAAATCTATTGATTCCATAAAAAAGGTAAGAATTTGGTCATGCTTCCATTTGCATATAGAAGAAATAAGGGTGCCTCCAATGTTAGGGAGTGGAAGAATGGTTGAAGCTAACAAGTCATCATTGAACTTAGGAAAGTAAGCCAAAAGCCAACATTGTAAAAACCAAGCTCCCCCACCCAGGTAATGAAAAGGCTCTCTGCTGACACTCTTCCTCAAATTGGAGTATAGGCTACCAAGAAAAACACACCCTGAGACTAAGTGATCTCCATGCACTAATGCCTTAGCTAAAAGGAGATATTCAATACTGGGTCTAGTTGAGGTAGGATAAAAAATATATTTACAAACCAAGACCTAAAGGAAAGCAATGTGTTCCTCAACAAATGGTGTACCGGTCAAAGGCAAATAGTAAGAAATAACCTTAGGGTAAGAGTCATAAGTCCTAGAGGAGATGTTTGTTTTTATATATTTAGACTCTTTAATCAGACAAACAGTATCATCTCCTAGAATGGGTAGCCCTGTTATCACAATAATGTCTAACAAAGTAATGGTCATGTGACCAAATGGAAAGAAAAAACAGTTATAAGTGGGAGACCAGAACCTTAATGCAGTTGAAAGAAGAGAAGGCTGGTATGAGATAGGCTTCATTGTCATTAGGATAAATTGTGAAATACTAAGTTGATCCCATAAAACACTGCATTCAAGTTTTTATTTTTCTACCCATATGTTCCAGTCTTTACAGAGTTGTATCCGGGATTTAGGGTGAGATGGAGCAGCTTTACATTCTTTTAAGAAAACAAAGTCTTTGGCTAAGGAGCCAAGGTAAGGGAATGGAGGACCTTCCTTTGGAATGGAGCAAGAGGAGTGAGGAAGTAAAGTAATTGCAGTGCTATTCTTCCCTTTATATGAGAAATACCTAAAATATTCAAGCTCGGGTAAGGAATCAAAACAAATAAAAGGAGTTGAATGGATAAAGAGGTGAAGAAAATTTAACTGATATAAATGTTTTCAGGACAGGGATTTATTTTCATATCCTTGAGTTTAATTACTTGTGAATTTAAATGTTAGAAGAACAGAAGAGTAACTAACTCAATATTAATATTTAGTTAAACAACCAAGTATAATAAGGTGTACCTCAAGATCGTCTTTCACCTCATCAGAGTAGATAGGTGTTTCCAGAATAGGAGCAGAACATAAAGCTGCCAACTAGTTGAAGAAAGAGAAAATTTCAGAATAAAAGCAGTTTTTAATTCTCAAAATAAGAGATAATGAAGAGAAAAATACCTATTCTGTAGTAAACTTTATAGCACTGCTGAAATCTAAAGCCAAAGGAGTTGGAGTTTGGTTTGGAGTATTCGAGGATTCAGGATTCATTTTTACTAGAAAAGACAAACAATTGGTAAAATGGATAAGCATAGCAAGATTAAAGGTAAAAAGCAGAAGTTCTAAAAAATGTACAACTTAATATTTACAGAATTTACAGGCAAGAAATATTGAAATAAGGCTAGATTCAAAATTAATTTGGCATTAGAATGATAAATGCCTTAAATTCATATAGGTCATGCAAATATATATGGTTTTGGCATTTTATTGCTAAACTAATAAAATTTTGCTCTTGGAAAGTAAGAGAGAGTGTTTGTGGTTTTCTAAGCCACATGCTTGTTTGCAATAATACATGGATAGTTCATTGGTTATCATTACTAAACATGTTGAAATTGCAATGAGAAGATAAAAATATTTTCCCCATGGAAAATAATTTACAAGTAAGAGTATGGAAATCCAATGTAAATTAAAAGTTAAGTTTTGGTAAATTCTTGCCAAAATTAATTTGGGAAAGTGGTGTTAAGAGATAAGAATGATGCATTTTGATAATTTTCCCAAGGCAAAAGAATTGATTTCATAAGAAAAAAAAGGGTAAAATATTTTGGCCTAAAGGCTAAAATAATTATTTAAAGACCTTAAAGATTGGTGACTATTTTGATGTCAAAGTTAACAAGAGTTTACTTCATAGATTCTTCATCAATGTGTTACTAAAGTTGAGGTCAACAAGCAGGTTGGTAACATAAATTTGGTTAAAACAGTGCTTAGGGTAGCCATTTTAAGTTAAGTCCATGGAAATTTGTTGCTAAAATATTCTCCAATTTTGGCAAGACAAAACAAATATGAATATAACGTCAGAATTAATAATTAAAATGACTAAGGTTTATTTAAATAAAGTATGACACTAAAATTGATTTTTGGCCAAATAAGGCTAAATTTGTTCTTTAATTAAATTTTGGCTTGAAGAGCTAAAATAATGCTTAATTCCCATAATTTTTCTTTGATACATTATGCCAAACAAAATTTTATGTTGAAGCATATAGCCTAAGATTTTAAGTTGAAAATTTATTCAGTTAGAAATTAGAAAAGATGCATGTCTAGTTTCTTAATTTGGTCAAGACACAAAAAGCAAGTGATGATCCTATTAAATCCCTAAGGATAATTGGCAAAACTAGGTCAGTTAGACTATTGGCTAAAGTTAAAACATGGTGTGTTTGTTTTAACAAGATTTATGAATATCTAAGAAGGTTGAAGCCAAGAGTGATTAAATTCATTTTGGTTTGAGATTAGCATGAAAGCATGAAATCTTGAAGTACATATACATGTAGACATGGACAATATACAAGGAATGGAATTTAAAACCATTTTTTGGTCATTTTGCACAAAGCCAAATTTTTATCTTCTTGGAGAAAGAATAATAACAAACCAGAATTTTTGGCTAAATTCACAAATATTTGAGCAAAAATATATTATTTTTAAGCATTAGTATTGGCCAAAGTTAGGCTAATTTATTTGCTTAAAAAATGTGCACTAAGACAAAGTTTGGCAAAGGAAAAGAATAGTCTTCATGTTGAAATTTAATTGCCAAATTAAATGTTTAGATAAAGACTAAGTATTAAGTTTTAGCTAAAAATCAAAAAGTGTACACATCACTTACATGCTAAGCTTGCTTGAAAAAGAAGGTTAAATTTATTTTTGGCCTTTAAAGTTGGCACTAATGGTGACAATGTATGTGGCCATAACAAGAAGATAAATTTTGCTCATTTCAAGAAAGGAATGAAAGCTAAAATTTGAGCTTGAAATTTAAGCCAAAATTCAAAATTTTTCATTAAAATTTCAGCATTTTTGGCTAAAATAATTTGGCTATATAAATAGCTAGATTGACATCCTTTCTAGACATGCAAATACTTGGTAATTGGCCAAATAATTAAAAAAAATGCCAAACCATGAATAAATTTCTGGTTATGAGTGCCTTTGAAATTCAAGAATAAAAGTTAGCAAGGAATTAAAATCTGAATTTCATTCTTACATCCAAGCAAACAAGGCATTTGCAAGCTTAAAGCCAAATCTAATAAGAATTTATTTGGATAAGTGTCCAATTAAAGGAGTGGAATTATTTTGGCATGAATTTGCTAAAATAAAGCTAAATTCTATAAAGAGCAAATGAGTCAAAGTAAATAATTTTTTGGTTAGTAAGCATTTAAATGTACAAGTCTTAAAAAAAACCGAAAAATGCATTCATGAAGAAATTATTTTTGCAATAAATTGCCAAAATATGATTGAAGAGTCTAATGAATTTTCTTGAGCTATAGGATTACCTGGCTAAGTTAGAAAATAAGTTAACTTGGCGAGATGAATGCATTAAGGAATTCAAATGACATTCCTTAAAATTTGGGGAAACAAAATTTTGGCATGAGATTTGCCAAAATATGGCTGAATTACAAAGATAAATTAGGTTAATGAGCATGTTTTGCATTCATTACACTTTCAAACATCCAAAGAAGCATAAGTTTTAAAAAGATTGTCAATATGTAGTAGACATGTTTGCTTTTGGCATGAGTTGCCAACATATGACCAAAGAGATAATGAGAGAATTTTCATGAAGGAAATTAAATCTAAATTTTGAATTATTCTTGATTAAGGCTAAGTGATTATGGAAATTGATAGTTTGCCAAAATATGGCTGAATTACAAAGGTAAATTAGGCTAATGAGCATGTTTTGCATTCATTACATTTTCAAGCATCCAAAGAAGCATAAGTTTTAAAAAGATTGTCAATATGTAGTAGACATGTTTGCTTTTGGCATGAGTTGCCAACATATGACCAAAGAGATAATGAGGGAATTTTCTTGAAGAAAATTAAATCTAAATTTTGAATTATTCTTGATTAAGGCTAAGTGATTATGGAAATTGATAGTGCATTTGGGTGAGCATGACCTTATTCTCACCAATTAGCAAAATTAATTCACTTGGCTAAAATGCTCCAAGAGTTCAAAAATGATGATCCATGCAAATTTGGAAATTTAAAAATTATTTTGGCATGAACTTGCCAAAATGAAGCCAAATACACCTTGCATGAAAATTCCATCATGCCACAAATATCATAAGATGAATGAATATAACTAAACTTATCAAGTCAATAAGCATTTGGCTAGATAAATGATTTAAGCTCATCAAATGATTCAAATTAACGTATGAGTCGTGGCTAGTGGACAAATGTCGTCACTTCACAGAGCAAAGTGACAACATCTGTCCTTTGAGGGTTTATCAATTTAGTTGAGGGGTTACGATTAGATTGTTGGGGGTGCGGTGGTACAGTAGCGTACATTATATATCCTCTTTATGCTTGTTTGTTTTGGTTAAAACTAATACTGTCAAAGCCCAAAAAAATTCAATTTTTGGCTAAACATTCAAAGAGCTAGTATATTGTTCAAGCATCAAGCCATAAATCACCAAAATCACATGAATGAGCATCAAAACACAATAATTCCCAAGTAATTTATCTTCTTTTTTTTTTATTAAAAAGGGAAGACAAGGAAGAAAGAAAATAAATTACCTCTTTTCTTCTTCTTGAAATACATTTTAGAGAAGAATTAGTCTTGAGAAAGTGCTTTAAACTTGCTTGAGTGATTTGAGAAGAGAGCAAAACCAAGTAATGTAGAAGATTTGATTTGAAACAACACTTTTTTGAACCTGAATCAATTGGGACAACAGTCTTTTCTTGATGTGTTGTGGGTAATGGAAGAAGGAGCTGTTGTTTTGGGTTGGTGTGATGTGGAGCAGCAGCGTCGGGTTGCTTGCTGCTGTTTGACATGTCGTGAGTTGAAACTGTGACTAGTTTCCTGGTGGCGCGTGAATCAGCTCATTGCTGGTAGAGCGGATTGTTTCGGGTTGATGGCGCTCAACGTGTACTGCTACTATTCATTAGTGGCGGGCGGAATGCACGTAGCGTTCTATTGCTTGCTGAATGTTGGGCTTACGCAGATAGCAGTCCTTGGCTGCTAGACGTTGTTGGCGAGTGGCAGAGGCTGCTCTACTTTGGTGGGTGAAAAGCCACATCATAAAAGCTTAGCTGACCAAAACTGCAAAGTATAGATGTCAAACTAATAAAAAATGGTAAGTACAAGGTATGACATATATATTATGTCATTTTTTTGAACAACTAAGAAAATTATCCATTAATATAAAAAGAGATTACAACTAAAAAGCCCATAATACAAAGAAGAACGTGATTGATGTTGTCCACTGGAAAGTGGGTGACTAGAAAGTGAAGGAGAAGAAGAAATGGAAGAAGAAAGAAAAGGGGAAGAAAAGAAAGAAAAAGAATAAGAAAAATTGAGAAAATTTTTAGGAGAGTGGGAATTTAAGGATTTGGTTATTTCGGATTTTTGGAGAGTTTTTAAATTTGGGAAATTTGAATTTTGAATTGGAGGAGAATTTTTTGGGGAAGCACTGCGTTCTTGGGCATGTAAATTTTTTAGTTGGAGATTTTCAACTTGGGAACTTAATTCTTGAGGAAATTTTGGGAAAGTTAAAAGAGGATGGTTGTTGAGTAGAGATGAATGATCATTGATTTCAAAATTCAAATTTTGTTCTTGTGGATTTGAAATTTTGAACTAAAGAGTTGAGTGAATGTTCTTGAGAAAAAGATGAAGATGACTTAGGGCTGTAGTATTTTTTAGTCCATACACCAATGAAAATTCAATCAAGCTTAGTAACCATTTTCCAATTTTTCCTGATAAGACTGGTCTGTTCAATATGTATTTCATCAAATCAATCTGTGAAATAACATAAACTTTATGCTTCAAAAGATAATGTCTTAATTTAGTGCAAGCAAAGTATAATGTCAGACATAATTTCTTAATAAAAGAGTATTTTATTTCAGTGGGAGTTAAAATTCTACTAAAATAGTAAATAGCCTGCTCATGTCATGATATATTATTTTGAGGCAAAAGACACCCAATGGATTATTTGCAGCTGAAATATATAATCTCAACAGTACTCCCTCTCTTGGGGGAACTCATCAGGTGGCCTAGACAAATAATCTTTAATTTTATCAAAGGCACATTGATGCCTTTCTTCCCATTTGAATTCAGCTTCCTGTCTTAGTTTTAACAAATCAAAAAATTGCTTAGTTTTTCTAGCAAGGTTAGAAATAAACCTCCTCCAATAATTGACGTGCCCTAAGAATCTTTGAAGGTATTTCTTAGTTTGAGATGGCCTGGCTTCAAGCACTGCCTTAGCCTTATTCTTGTTAATCTCAACTCCTCTTTAATGCATAAAAAATCCAAGAAAGTTACCAGCCTGGACACCAAAAGCATATTTAAGAGGGTTAAGCTTCAAATGATAAATTCTCATTCTTTCAAAACTCTTTCTCAAATGAGAAACATGATCATAGGCCTTTTTTATTTTACCACTATGTCATTAATGTAAACCTCCATATGATGGCCAGTCATGTCATGGAAAATAGCATTCATAGCCCTTTAGTATATAGCACTAGCATTTTTTACACCAAAGGGCATGACCAGTCATTCAAACATTTCTATTGCTTTTGGACATCTGAATGCAGTCTTGGACACATCTTCGTTTACAATAAAAATTTAATTATACCCTGAGAAGCTATCCATGAATGATAGAAGTTCATTCCTGGAGGCAGTATCAAATGTCAACTACATGCATTACATAAACAACTTTAGGAGTGGCTAAATTTAAATCCATAAAGTCTATGCAGACTCTAAGTTTACCATTCTTTTTCATTACAGGGACTATATTAGAAAGCCACTCAGCATACCTGGTTGGCCTGATGAAGCTAGCTCTGAGCAATTTTTCAATCTCATCTTTGACTTTTAGTTCTACCTCCTTTGATATTCTCCTAGGAGGTTGTTGAAAAGGATGAAATTCAAGCTTTATAAGAAGGCAGTACTCAACTACCTCTCTATCTAGCCTAGGCATCTTTATGTAATCCCATGTAAAATAATCTTTGAATTCTTTCAATAGTGCAACTAACTCCTTGTTTATTTCTTTTTTCAACAAAGAACTGACATAGGTGATTCTTGGATCTTTCTTTTTGCCTAGATTGATTTCCTCCAAAAGGTCTTGAACTTTATATTGATCATCTTGAAGGTGTTATGGTACCTCCTTTACATGTTCTATTTGTAGTTCGTCAACATCCTCAAACTCTTCTTCACCTATGATTTTGTTCCATTTACTTCTAATTCTTCATTAATTATTTTGTTTGTAGTTTGCTGCATCAGACACTTCTTTATGGCAGTTGCAACTACTGCCAATTCTTCCTCTGTGTGTCTAATCATCATTAATTTCTTCAATGATTGGCTTCTCCATCGGCTATTAAGTGAAAGGCACGATGGCTTTCTCCTTGTAGATTAAATCTGAATGTTCCTGCACTTTAGCTTCCATGTCTTCCTTGGTTAAATAGATGTTTTTAAGATCTCCATTCACTCTTCTTCCAAAAAATTTAAAAGGCCCCAGGCTGACATCATAGAATCTAGCCTCTAAATTGTCTGAACAGGTGCTAAATGGCTTGTTGTCGGCCTAAACCACTTCAACATCATTATCTTTCTAGAATAGAAGGAACTGGTGTAGAGAAGATGACACACATCAATTAGCATAAATCCAATCCCTTCCAAGCAATACATTATAGCTAACACTTAATTCTACCATAAAAAAGGCAGTCAGTGACCGCTTGCTCCCAATAATAATCTCAATTAGTAAAACCCCAGACACTCCTGTAATTTCTCCTATAAAAGCTGAAATAGTTATATCAATAGAAATTAAATCCTCTTCACTTTTTCTAAGAGCATTCAAAAGTCTGAGTTGTATGACATTTATGGCTGAGCCATTATCCACTAGAATTCTAGAGAAAGGCTTGCTATTCAGGTAAGCCTTTATATAAAAGGGTTTTATATGCTTGGTCATTTCTAGAGATGGTTTTTAAGGATCACTCTTTTAGGTTGATAAGGCCTAATGGCCTGTATCACAACTCCACTTAGATGTTCCATGGGTTCCCTTAATGAAGTTGCCCCCCAAGTGTCATGGGATTCACTTTTCTCAGCATCTTGCATCATAAATTCTTAAGGCAGTATGACTGAAGCAATAGCACACCCATAATGAAATGGGTTACCCTTTATCTCAAAGGCATCAATCTTTATACCTCGTCCAGCTCCATGCTTCCCTCAAAGTTAACTTCTTGAGAACCTGAGCTCCCTATAGACTCCTCTTTACTAGTAATTGTGATGCGAACTAGGCTTATCTAACAAGCAAAACCCACAATAATCTATTGATACCCACAATTTAGATCATCCAAGAAACAAGTTGGGTGGAAAAGTAGAACCCTTAATTATCCAACAACTAAGAACTCTAGTTATCAAGAAGTCACCACAATTAGATATGGATGTTCTAATTGATAAGACAAGTGAACTATCTAACAACCTATTTTGTTTAGAAAGTTCAAAGAATAAAACTCTACGTAATTTTGAAGCAAAATTCGTCACTTTGCTTAAATTGATGAAAAAGATCTGCCAAATAGGCTATAAAATAAACTATTTATAAGAATTCTTAACCCTAAACCTAAACTAAAACAAATCCTTAAAAGATAAGGATAAAAAACTCCTAAGAGATAAGAAAACAAGTCCTTAAAGATAAGAAATTATTTTTCTTGCAAAATAAGCTGAAGAAAAGTATTCCTAAGTAAAAACAAACACTTAAAATTCTGTTTTGGACTTAAACACATCCAAATTCATATTTAGCACTAAATGGACTAAATAACACGTATTTGGGCTTTATCTTGGACTTGGAACAAGTGTAGCTACTCCCTTAGGCTTAATGCACTTAAATTAGACCCAATAACATTAGTTAGGCCTAAATCTTCAATTTGCACCAAATGAATAAGTTCTGGACTAAAATGAACTCCATGTGTTCCAAATGGATCAGATTGATTCATATTTGTACTTTGAGCCCACATTGCTTGAATTAGCATATGTCATGCTTTCTTCATCTTCTTAGCACATGCTTATGTGATTGGATCTCCATCATAAGTCAAAGGGTCTTCAATCCTTGTTGAATAAGGATTCCTTGTTAAATCTTGAATCCTTGTCGGATTAGGATTCCTTATGATATCTTAAATCCTTGTCAGATTAGGATTCCTTTTCACACCTTGAATCCTTGTTGGATTAGGATTCCTTATCAGGTCTTGAATCCTTGTCTGATTAGGATTCCTTGTCATACTAGGATTCTCATCATTCCCCCTTTCCTCAAAATGATTCATCCTCGAATCATGCCCATCTTCTAAAGTTGATAAACTCAGAAATCCTCCAGGGTCAAACATAAACTCTTTGCTTGAAAATTTCTCCTTTAAAGTAAGAATCCACACAAGCAGCTTTAAAACAACTTGAGCTTGATTATACACTTGTAAGGTAAAACTGATTGTCACAAACTTGTAAGAACTGTAATTTTATGGCTTCCTTCTAAACTTGAAACATGAATATCTTATGTTCTCCTTGCTATGAATGAAAACTCCATAGATTCCCTTGTAGGCACAAGATTCTTCAACAACGTCATCAAATGGATCTCTATATGGCATAGAAGTCTGCAAAATAACTTTCAAAGTACTAGAAAAATAAAGATTAAAGTTGTTAGTATAATCATGATGAATAACTAACTCTTCATCTTTCTTGATGCTCTCAATCTCTAGATTTTTCTCTTCACTCATGCCTTGCTTGTTTTCTCTCACTAAGTGTTTCCCATTTTCCTCACTTTGCTCATTCAACTCAATTCTAACACTCAGGTCACTTTTTACTTTTCTCCCAATTTCATTGGTTTCCCTCCCCAAAGTTTTCCCGCTTAAAGATTGAAACTCATCAATTTGTTGTTTAATGCACAAATCTTCAAAAACTATTTTTGAAGGTGAAATTTCAAGCTGGCAATCTTTCCCATTATTTTTCTCCTCAACTTGTCTTTCAACCACTTCAATGGTTTCAAAACTTTCATTCTTCTTAGATTCACACTCTATTTTGGTCTCTTCATACACAACCATATCTTTTTCACACTTCTCTTCATGAATAATACTCTCCTCTATAGTTGGATCATATAATTGATGCTCTTATTTCTTCTCATGATTATTTAACACGACTTCAACATTAGCACCACTTGCACTATCCACCTTATTAATCCAACTCTCTCTCTAAAGCAAGTGTAATTATATTCTTCAAAGATAAAAAAGCTTGCAATTGTAATACTAACCCAAAATCTTATCTAATTTCACTCTTAAGCTCGCTTATAAATCTTTCAATTTTCTGCCCTTCAGATTCACCTAAATCACTTACAATTACAAACAACTTAAACTTTTTAGCATAATCTTCAATACTTAATTCATCTCCTTGTTTAAGCCTTTGCAATTTCAGATATAATTTATCCCTAATATCAGGAGGAATAAAATGTCTAGTCATTAACCTCTTCATGAATTTCCAACTTCTAACCTCATTATTCCCATTCTCTCTCAATAATGCCACCAAATCTTTCCACCAAAAATAAGCACAACCTCTGAATTGCCGAGAAGCAAGTCTACACTTTTGTATCTCTCTATATTCTTCACATTCAAACACTTCCTCCACTTTTTGTACCCATCTCAAATAAGCATCAAGGTTATTCACACCACAAAATAAAGGAATCTCCATTACGAAACAAATTTGTGCTTAACAGCCTCAATTTTAGATGAATTTTGACGAATTTGGCAAGTTTGGGTGAATTTGGATGAATTTGGTAAGTTTAGGAGACTAGAAAAAAGAAAATTAGGTTTAATTCACACAAAATAAAAATGAATTTAATCCTAAAAAAATAAGGAAAATGAGTTCTAGATAAGGACAAAGAGTTATAGATAAGGAAAAGGAATTGTCTAATCCCTATAGGACAAAGAAAAGCTTTAAGATAAGATAAGGATTAGTACTAAACAAGAGAGGACTAAACCTAGCAAGATAAGGATATAACCTACTCAAGATTTGATCTTATCCACAAAGATATTCCTAACAAACAAAGGAAAAACGAATTTGTACAAAGAAAACCAAGAAAAACGAATTTTGCAACTTTAAAATTCAAGATTTATGATCTTGAATCAAGATTTTTACAAAGAACTTAAAGAAACTTCAAGATTCTAATGAATTTAATCAAGAATTTTCAAGAAAATAATCAAGAAAATCAAAGATTTCAAGAAGACTTGCAAGAACTTTAAAGATTTTAAAGAAACGATCAAATTCTTCTTTTTTTATTCTTTTTTTCTTTTTCTTTTTCTTTTTTTGCTTTTTTTATATGGTTGAAATTTGATGTAAGACTTTAAAGAAACAATTAAACAAAATTAAAGATGATAAAGAATAATGCAAATGAATTTGAAAACAAATAAGAAAGGATAGAATAAGAGAACACAAAAAATGATAAACAAATTGAAATTAAAAAAAAAGGGATACGTAACCTGATTCTTAGAACCAAAGCTCTGATACCAAACTGATGCAAACTAGGCTTATCTACCAAGCAAAACTCGCAACAATCTATTGATATCCACACCTTAGATCATCTAAGAAACAAGTTAGGTGGAAGTTAGAACCTTTAATTATCCAACAACTAAGAACTTTAGTTATCAAGAAGTTGCCACAATTAGATATGGATGTTCTAATTAATAAGACAAGTGAACTATCTAACAAACTATTTTGTTTAGAAAGTTCAAAGAATAAAACTCCAAGTAATTTTGAAGCAAAATTCATCACTTTTATTAAATTGATGAAAAAGATCTGCCAAATAGTCTACAAAATAAACTATTTATAAAAACTCTTAACCCTAAATCTAAACTAAAACAAATCCTTAAAAGATAAGGATAAAAAACTCCTAAGAGATAAGAAAATAAGTCCTTAATTATTTTTCTTGCAAAATAATTTGAAGAAAAGTATTCCTAAGTAAAAACAAACACTTAAAATTCTATTTTGGACTTAAACACATTCAAATTCGTATTTAGCACTAAGTGGACTAAATAACATATATTTGGGCTTTATCTTGGACTTGGAACAAGTGTAGCTACTCCCTTAGGCTTAATGCACTTAAATTAGACCCAATAACATTACTTAGGCCTAAATCTTTAATTTGCACCAAATGAATAAGTTTTGAACCCAGAATGAACTCTATATGCTCCAAATGGATTAGATTGATTCAGATTTGTTCTTTGAGCCCACATTGCTTGAATTAGCATATGTCATGCTTACTTCATCTTCTTAGCACATGCCCATATGATTAGATCTCCATCATAAGTCAAAGGGTCTTCAATCCTTGTTGAATAAGGATTCCTTGTTACATCTTAAATCCTTGTCGGATTAGGATTCCCTATGATATCTTGAATCCTTGTCGGATTAGGATTCCTTTCCACACCTCGAATCCTTATTGGATTAGGATTCCTTGTCACGTCTTGAATCCTTGTCTGATTAAGATTCCTTGTCATACTAGGATTCTCATCAAATTAGATTTACAGTAGCCAATCTTCTGAATTTAAATTTCTTAACGGGTTCCACCTCTTTCATTACTTGATCTTGCACCTGCTATTCTTTCTCTTTTCTTTCAGTAGTATGTTGCCTTTGGAGCCTTCTTTTCTACATGCATGTCAAGCATTATGGAAATTTCTTGTGCTCCACAAGTTGCAAACCTTTGCTAGGATCCACAGGTGGTGGAACAATAAATCTTGGCTGTTTTTGGGTAAACCTTGGGGCAACCATATTCTTTTCCCTCCTAGGTTTGTACCTATAATCATTGTAGACATTCCCATAGAAGTTAGAATTATGAAAAGATTTTAATTTCTAAATTGGAAAATTTTCTTGCCTTTTTAGTGAATTCTAATTCTGAGTAGGTCTCCAATTATTTCCAGCTCTATTTGGTTACCGCAAATGGTTGCCATAGAATTTTTGGTGTTGAGGTAATTTTGGCCTAGGTGTCTATTTCCCTCTTCTAGGCCCATTCCATCCAGAAGGAGTTATTAATTCCCTAGGAACATTTGTAGATGGAGGTCTTGAATACTTAACTTTGTAATCAAACTTCCCAAAGGGTTGGCTAAGCGTATCCTAGTTCTCTTCTCTCTTTGAGCTTTTTCTTCAAATCCAGAAAGGTTCTAAGATCAGCTCCAATGGTATTGACCATGGCTATAGGTGGGAAGGGGTCTTCCTCAATCAGCATGGAATCCTTTCTTTCTGGAAACTTTAGCACTCTTTTATTAATTCTATCATGTACCACATTTTTTAATACCCAACAAGCGTTAGTAGAATGACTATAAAAGTTGTGATACTTACAATAATCTTTTCCCTTCAATTCCTCTTTTGTGGGTATTTTGTGATCAAGTTGTAATTTGATAAATTTTTGTTTGAGAAGAAAATCAAATATTTGTTTTGTTTTTGACACTTCGAATGTGTACTGCACTTAAGGATTAGAACCCTATGATTTCTTTCATGCTTCAGGAGTTTTCTTTTCCAAGAGTGGACAAATACAAGATCCAGTGTCCTTTTTTCCTTTAATTCTCCTCTCTGAGCAATTCTTCATATTCACTTACTTTAGCAGCAAGTTCATAGAAATCCTGGAATTCCATGCCCTATAACTTTTTCCTCAGCTCAATATCCAGACTTCTTTGTGCCATTTTCACATATTCACCTTCAGGTAACATGATTTTGCATCTGTTTCTCATCCTTTTGAACCTAGCAATGAATAAGTCTGCACTTTCTCTGACCCTCTGAGTTACTCTGAAAGTTCAGTTATGCAAACTTCAAGCTATGTTATAAAGAATTAAGTGAAACTATCGCTCCATCTCCTGCCAAGTAAAGATAGAATTTTTGGGCCATGTTGCATACCAAGTGAATATAGTTCCTATCAGACTATTAGGGAATAATCTTAATTTAAAATTCAAAACAATTTCAAAGTTTTCTAACTCTCCACACTGAATAGTAAAATAAGAAATATACTCCAGTGTTGATTGTCCATTTTCCCCTGAGAATAAAGAAAACTCAGGACCTTTGTAGCCTCTAGGATAAGGATTTTCCTGGTCTATCACATCTAGGGATGGCTTGTGGAATTTAGGGTGGCCAACTTGGCGCAAACTAGGCCTATATAGCTCATGTACAACATCTTTTACCGCATTCATATCAACTCCCATTGGTGGTATTTAAGGTTGTGGTATGTATGCCTAGGAAAAATTCATTTAGCCCTAAGGAAAAGGCATATAACCCTGGGGAAAATTTTCCCCCATGGCTCTTTCTTCCTGTTCGTACACTCCTGGCTGCAAGGCTGGGTTAGTCCTGCCAAAAATTTGCTGGTTAGGCCTATTATTATTCACATTACTACTATTTCCATTTTGGCTATTAAGGTCATTAGGAGCAAGTACTTTATTATTAAGCCCAACCTCATCCCTCTGGTGTAGAGGAATATACCTTCCAACAGCAGTTGGTTGCACTAAAGGAGTGATTTTTGCAGAATTGCCAGACTCATCCTAAGCTATATCTGGCTTGGATATAATTTATTGTTTAGATGATTGCTCATTCTTTTTGGAAAATACTTGCACCGCATCCTGTAGCATTTTCTCAAAACTTCCAACAGCGCTATTGAAACCTCCAAGAGTGTTGTTGATAGTTCCAACAGTACTATTGATAGCGACAATGGCTTGCTTCAAAATATCAACCATTTGAGGTACTGCATCCTAAAAAACTTTTTCAAAAGCTTGAGAATCAGAACTCTCAATAATGTCAATAGCTTTCAATTTCTAACCTGATTGATCAGTAGGCCCCTCATTTTTGTTTTGGCCATGAGGCACCTGATGTCCTTCTGAGTAATCATCACCTACTTTTTCAGGTGTTTTGTTGGTTGAATCTCCAACATCAGACACTTCTTTTCCACTTCGTAATTTTGTCATCTCGTTGAAATGCGTCCCACCAAGTGTGCCAAAAGATTGTTTGGCTATTTTTTATTTTAGAGAAATTGCAAGCGTGCCAGAGGAGTGAATCCTCAAAAATTAACCTGACTTCTTTCAAACATTTGTGGATTTCCTAGCGCCTTTACCATAATTTGCTTGGATTTCATAGATGAAAATTAATTTGCAATTAAAAGAGACAATTTGAGCACTTGAAAAGGGAATTGTATTGATTTGAAAAGCTTAGTACAAAACAAGAGTAGACAGTACTGAAACTAAAAGTGATTAATAATTCTAAAATATATGTAGATTGGTATAGATAAATGTAGATGTCGATCTTCAATCATTCTCTTGTCTTTTATACTGCTAGAATTAATTTTTTCAAATAATTGCTCCAGTTGAAAAGTCTTTCGTTTCTAAGAAATAAATTTCCCCTGCAAATAACTCTTCCGAACGCTTTTTCCCCCAAGTCTTAGCGTGAATGAATGTGAATAGTTGTGCTTCTGGATTCTTTCATTTTTATCTTCCAGCTCAGATGTTTTTGCAAATTGGACTTTAGTTTGGACTTTTTAAATTTTCATCCAATTAAAAATAATAAACTAATTAATCGATTAATAATTTTTAATCCAAAATTTAATTTGGATACAAACAACACTCAAATAAAAAAAACAAAAAAGTTCAAACATAAAATTTGTAAATTTTACTGGCCGGCAAGACTAATTGTTACCCTTCAAATAAATACAAGAGCAACGTATTACCATGCGTTTCACTTTCTCTTTTTTTATTTTTTTTTTATTTCTAATAATACATAAGCTTCTTTTAATCCTATAACTAATCTTTGTTTTTATTTTTTTGACAATCACATAACTAATCTTTATTAGTAGTCAAAATAAGAAAAATTTAAAATTATACTTTCTTCAATAAATTAAAATTAATTCTAAAATATTTTTATGTGATACAAAATAAAGATTTAGAAATTTAAATACTTTCAACGTTTTATACCCCTTCTATTATTCTATATAAACAAACTATATTAAATTTATAAAAAATTATGAAACAAAAATAATTCATCTAAAAATATAAATAAAAATACATAATGTCTACAATAAAAAAAAAATTAAAAATACATCTGAATACACAATAAATTTTTTCATTAAAAATTAATATTTATCAAATGTTTTGATGTGCACATCTCAATTTATAATTACAATTCAATACAATAATAATTATATACAATGTGTTTTATTTTCTTAATTTATTAATAAAAATAAATTAATTTTTACCATGCATCTTATATAAACACATTTTTGTAACCAATAGTTGTTTTTTTTTATTTGGTTTTAATATTCATGTTTTTAGTATGTAATTTTTTTAGTCCAATATTTTAAAATGTTAGTTGAAAATGAGCGTCAACTAACTAAAGTATTCATAACCAAACACAAGTGGTACTGGTACTAGTACAGGTAGTCTTTAACACAACAGCTATAACATCTGTCTGGATGAGCTGCAAAGAGAAACAGCATAGCATTAACGAATTCAAGGGTCACTCGCTTTTGTGAAACTCCATAACCCAGCTGTTGTAAGCACAACATGTGACTTCACAACCTGAAAAGCCAGATTTTAGAGCCAAAGCCTCAAACTCCTTTTGAGTCCTCTCTTTTCCTCCAGGATTTTGAGCCAACATGAGTAAATCTTGCTCAAAAACAATGTGACAAGAAACCTTGTTCTCTGCGGCCACGGGAAGAATAGACTCCACAACGATGACCTTGCCATTACTGGGGAGTGCTTCCCAGCAGTTCTTGAGAAGTTTCAAGCAATGATCATCGCTCCAATCATGTAGTATCCACTACAAATGTTTCATTGAAAAAATGAACAACTGTTACAACAAGGTGTATCTTGCAAGGCCTATGAGGCTAAAGTGCCCTCCAAAACTTGTGCTATGTTTGTGAAGTGCAAGAAAATGAGAGGAAAAAGAAGATGATTCCATTTTCCTCTTCTCTAAACATAATATAAATGTTCAAAATTTTCATTACAACTTCAAGTTTCAGCCACTAAATAAGGAAAGAAGATAACAGAGATTTTACCTTCAAGAAAATTGTATCTCCATTTGGGACACTATCAAACATATCTCCACCAACATGCTCCACTCCTACATATGAAATAGCACATTGCATGTCAATTAGCATGTTATCAATCTTTAGGAACTATTATTGCCTAGATTACGTTGTCACACAGATAAATAATTAAAATAAAATTGCAATAGTACCTGGATATGAAGGTGCATCAGCCAGAACATGGGGCAAATCAAAATTAATCCCCTTGATTTGAGGATACTTTGAAGTGATTAAGTTAAGAGTAACACCAACACCACCACCCACATCAACTAAAGATTTCAGACCCTCAAACCCTTTATAAACATCAAGAATCTTCTTCATGATTAAGGTAGTATGATTTGACATAGCTTCGTTGAATACCCTGTTAAACCTTTGATCAGTTCCTGGATATTCAAATGCTGTCATTCCATAAGCTCTATTAAATGGAATTCCACCTTCAAGAATTGCATCATTCAAATGGCACCTGATGAAACAAATGCCAATTAGATGATTGTATTTAACACAAAACAAAAAGAAAAAACATCAAGAAATTGAAGCTGAACAAAACGTTACCAGCTTTTCATGAAAACCTCATCATGATGCAAAAGAAACAGAGGACCAACAGATCCTTGTTGATCTTGACCTTTAAGAAGGAATTTGCAAATGGGTTTGGCACTATACAGTCTTTCAACTGAACCATCCTCATTGTTGAGCAGTGTGCACTTGAATATATCATAGCTTGCCAGAAGGCGTAACATTCGATCTAGTAAGATGGGTGCATCTGGGTTCTTTGCGGGAATTCGAGCAGCAATCTGTGAAGGCGAAAGGGGAGCGCCACCACTACTAGTGGCTGCATAAATGATGTCCACGATGTTAAGTTCGAGAGCTGATCTTAGCACCAGTGCAAGAATTCCAGCATTTGCTAGGCGGATAGCCAGCTTCCCTGTTTCTTCTTCTCCATTTCCATCGGTCAAAGCTGCTAATGAGCTGGACTGCTCAGAACTGTTCATTTTTTTTTTTTTTTTGGGTGGGTTGTGGTGACTGGTGACCTCCTGAGCTTAATCCTTCCTGATAGCTTTTGCCAACCACCTGCGAAGGCTGTTCTTAATCCACTTTTTTCTCTGTTCTTTTTTTTTTTTTTCTCTATATGTATAGGTAAATTACGATGGCCTCTAGAATTTGACTAAACCTACTAATTGTGTTTATAGATTTGATTTGATTTTATTAAGGCCAAACTCATACTTAGCCCCTGAACTTGCAGTGAAAATTTTGACTTCCACCAGAACTTTATAAATGACCTTATAGACACCTAAATTTTTATTTTTTTGTATATTTTAAACTCCTGACTGCCTTGTTGGTAGGGGTGTAAATGAACAAAGCCGCTCGCGAGCAGCTCGGAGTTCGGCTCGTTAAAAGCTCGTTCAAGCTCGTTTGTTAAGTTAAACGAGCAGAGCCCGAACATAATTTTGAGGCTCGAAAGATAAACGAACAGAGCTCAAACACCTTAAAGTTCGGCTCGTTAAAGCTCGCGAACAAGTTCGTTAATATGTTCGTGAACAAGCTCGCGAACGGGCTCGTTTAGAATGTTCGTGAACAGGCTCGTTTATGATGTTCGTGAACAGGCTCGTGAACAAGCTCGCGAACAGGCTCGTTTAGAATGTTCGTGATCAGGCTCGCAAACGGCTCGTTTAGAATGTTCGTGAACAAGCTCGCGAGCGGGCTCGTTTAGGATGTTTGTGAACAAGCTC
>CATIWM010619189.1:0-10232 GCA_949671775.1 Mallotus repandus | reverse complement strand
AGTCTCGTATTCATTTAGAATTATTTTATAAATTACTATCTTATCCTCTAATTACATGCAATTTCATATAAACCCTAATTAAACATCCATCAATCCCAAAGGCAACCAATCATGAAAAAGCATATAAGAAATGCATTCATATAAAGCACATAACCCTAGGTTAGTCTAATCTACATATTTTAATTAAAGTGATCTAAGTTTACATATTTTAATTTATAAATGAGCCTAAAGTTGATGGGCCTAATTCCTACTCAATTTTATTTAAATGAGCTTAAGTCTATTTATTTTATTATAAAAATAGGCCTAGTTTACAAATTATGAAAGCTTAAATTAGTGGGCCTAAATCTACAAGTTTTAAATCTATGTGGCCTCAATTCTACAAATTATGAAAAAGGGCTTAATTAATGAGCAAAGTCTAAATTAATTTTATTAACTAAAATGGGCCTATGTCTAAATTAACTAGGTGGGCCTAAATACGTCTCTAACCTAAAATCTAATTAAGTATGAGCCTAAATTAATTTTAAAGTAATTAAAAACCTAAAACCAATTTTTAAAACCTATTAATTAAATAAGTTAAAACCTACATATGGGCTTGGGGCCCAAAACGAATAAAAATAATAAATAAGCCCAAATAATAAAAATAAAGCAAATAACAAATCAAAACAAGCATTCTGTGATTTTAACCCTAATTCAATGTACAAGTAACCTAAATTAATCTAAAGCCAGCATTAATTTTAATTAGATTTTTACCAAGTGATCATAGAAAACTAATCAATTTTAAAGTGCAGAAAATTAAAGGTTTCACTATTCCCACTATCGGGGCTATTACAACCTACATATAATAATAGTTACATGCCCAAAATCAAAATAAATACACAATACAAATACCATTAAAATATAGAAAATAAAATAAAATAAAACAAAACAAAACTTAGAAAGCCTAATACTACGTGAAAGTGCAAAATTTAATCCATGACATTCCATGGATCTTCATGGGTCCTCCATGAGTTTTGTTCTCCACAGTGAATTTATATCACCTCATCCGTCACATAAACATAAAAATAAACAAGTATTAGTATTTAAACAAAATAAAATAAAAATTAAATCAAATCAAATCAAATCAAAACCAAATAAAATAAAAATAATCAAACAAAATAAAAAGAGAAAGAAGTAGAAGAAGAGATGATTTTATGGATGCAGTATTGATTCCCCTCAGAAGGATGATCACTGTTGATTGAAAGCCTATGGTTTTTGTTGTGTTCGTCTATGATTTTTTATTTATTTGGATTTGATTAATGGCAAAGAACTAAAAAGAACATGAAAAATCAAGAGAGAAGGCTGCGTTATTTGGCTCACGCCAAAGAATAAGAAAGCTAGGGAAAATAATAAAATCCTAAAAGCCCCCCTTTCTGTGAAATAAATCACTTATATATATAGACAAAACATCTTGTAACCCTAAATTGGGTACAGGGTAAAAATAAAATAAAATAATTTATTTTTATTATTTACTTGATAAATACATATTTATCAATAAATATTTATCAAATAAATCAAATGACAACCAATCACAATAAAATAAAATAAATAAATAAAATTATAGGACCATCGGAAATTCATATTTCCGACCGGAAATATAAATTTTCGATTAAAACATTTGAAGAGAATGGCCACTTTGGCCAATTTGAAATGTATTCGGCCAAACAAATTTTGTGAAGTTAAATGGGCCTTTTGGCCCATTCTGCTAACATTTTTTTTTGAAAATTTGTATTTTGTATATGTTTTTTTGAAATTTGTTTTCTTTGATTTTTTTAGAAATTTATTTTAAAAGGAAATAATTAAAATAAAATTTAAAATAGGTTCCAAAAATAATTTACAATTTAGTCCAAAAATCAATAAATCATATCCAATAAATATAATCTTACAGTCAATTTTCATCATCCAGTCCTCTGTCACATCCAAACTCAAATCATCCAAAAATTGGGTGCTTATAGTTGCCCCCCTTTGTCGCAGTTTGCTTGAAAAATTGCGACAAAGCAAATAAGCACACAATTTCAAGGGTAAGGAGTTAGGATACTTACTTGACATGTTACAGAGCGTTTGCCTATAACACTGAATCGTGCGACGTTGTTTTCATCTTTCCATGATGTAAGCTTTGTGTTGTTGCAATCTATAAAAGCTGGCAAGTTTTAAATAGCTACAACCCTCTTGTTATCTGCCTTTGATGCTGCAATCCATAATTGCTTGCAATTTTTTGATTAACTGCAATCCTTCCATTACTCACTGACTTTAATATACTACAACCCTTTCGTTGCTCACTTTTGACACTTTGATGCTACAGTCCACAACTGCTCGCAATTAGCTGCAATCCTTTCATTGCTCACCTTTGATGCTACAGTCTATAACTGCTCGCGTTTAGCTGCAATCTTTTCATTACTCGTGTTTGATGCTACAGTCCATAATTGCTCGTGATTAGTTGCAACCCCTTCATTGCTCACTTTTAACGCTATGGTCCATAACTACTCGCGATTAGTTGCAAGCCCTTCGTTGCTCACCTTTGATGCTACAGTCTATAACAGCTCGCGTGTAGCTGTAACCCCTTCATTGCTCACCTTTGATGCTACAGTCTCTAACTGCTCGTGATTAGTTACAAACCTTTCGTTGCTCACCTTTGATGCTACAATCCATAACTGCTCGCATTTAGCTGCAATCTTTTCATTGCTCGCCTTTGATGCTACATTCCATAACTGCTCACATTTAGTTGCAATCTTTTCATTGCTTACCTTTAATGCTACAGTCCATAATTGCTCGTGATTTTTAATTTAAAAATACACTATACTCAGACGTATAGTGTTGATTTGAAAATACACTATACTCAGACGCATAGCGTTGATTTGAAAATACATTATACTCGGACGTATAGTGTTGATTTGAAAATACACTATACTCAGACGTATAATGTTGATTTTAAAATACACTATACTCAGACGTATAGTGTTGATTTGAAAATATACTATACTCGGATGTATAGTACTGATTTGAAAATATACTATACTCGGAGGTATAGTGCTAATTTGAAAATATACTATACTCGGACGTATAGTGTTGATTAATGAAATTAGCCATATTCCTTGTGGTATGTCTAGCTGATTGCACTATAGTTTCTATAGAACATCTAGCAACTTGTGCTATAACTACTATGTAGTGTCTAGCTAAAGTGAATTCAAAATGTTGTTACAGCTACTGTGTAGCATATAACAAAATGAACTTCAAATTTATGTTATAGCTACCACACAGTGTATAACTGAGTGAATCAGAGTTATAGCTACCAAGTAGCGTGTAACTGAGTGAATGCAGTGTGTGAAAAATGCAGACATCACCTTTTGAATTTCACATCGACTAGAATTTTATGTTGGCACTGACTGATTGCTTTGAATTTCTCCATTGATTGACTTTGATCAGCTGCCTTCATTGCTCGATGACCTTGATTTGACTTGATAATGCAAGTGCCGATGACACATATTGAGTGCATTTTCTTCTAGATTTAAAAACTTGATAAAGTTAGTTTCAGCATGATGATTGTACAAAAGTACATTAAATTAAGAAAATTCATCATTTATCACAAGATAATGTGCGTTCAATGTATCCTATTAATTTTTGATTTTCATGACTATCATTTATTTGCCATTCATGAAGTCAAAGGTATCATTAACCACTTTATGCTGAGAGTGTTTATTTACCAAGTGAAGAGTTGACTTTCACACATAAATTTAGAGAGAATTTGTTAAACAAAACTTTTAGAAATTGAGCATAAACAGATCAAATTTTGAGGATTAAAATAGTCTTTGAGTTATTGATGTGCTTTCTTCCTTATCTAAGTATTCCCTCGCCTTTCTGATATTACTCAGTGTGAATACCATTGAAAAGGTCCTTATGATACTCATACTCTTAAGGAGCATTGGAGTAAATAGAACATTTTTTAACGTGGTCCTCTTTTAGTATTCCCCCGCCTTTCTTGTATTACTCAGCATGGATACCACCAGAAGATTCACATTGACACTCTTACTCATTTCTGAGCATTGGAGTAGATTAAGAATGCTTGCTCTTATTTCAATTCTCCTATTAGTATTCCCTCACCTTTCTCATATTACTCAGTGTGGATACCATCAAGGAATTTTGTACTCTTACTTAATTTGAGCATTAGAGTAGATTGGATGCACATTTATTATTCAAAAAGACTAAAATGATACTCTAAATCTAAGAAATTTATGCTGCAAGCCCATAGATTTTATTTTTTGCGTATTCTTCCCCTCGTTCGAGTTTAAAGCCAACATTATATTGATTAAAGTTTAGAAACTCTCAGCACAGAGTTGTCAACTAGACATCCAAACTCTGCGAGGCTAATAAAAAAGTGCTATTAAGATCAAAGTTCATGAGATAAGTTTTCACACATGATTTCATAAAATGGATGAATTTACTTTCAATTTGTGAATTTTAGTATGGACATTGCACTTTATTGCATAAACTAAAGGGATAGAGCTTTGTTACTTCCCTTGAGTATTTATCAAGACATTTGTCATACGGGGTGATATTTTGATAAGCGATTGGCGTTTGCCTTTTTACCTGTTCTTACTGTTGTGCTGGTTCTTTTCTCCTTCTTCATTCTCTTTTGTTTTCCCTGCATAAAATACTATAAGTTAGTCTGATCTATTTACAGGTAAAGAAATTTTGTTTGAATGTAACATTATTTTTCATACTCTTCCCCTTTTAATTGTGTTGGTGATGTCTCTGATTACAAGGGTCGTGATACTTCGCCCTTGAGGTCATGGCATAAAGCCGAGTTTTTCTTTTTGTCATTTCCATTGATATTATAATAAATGCCTTGTTTCTCTCCCTAACATTCCCTATAAAAAGGTTTAGGAGTTAGAGGGCTTTACTTCATGATGAGAAGAGTTTCAGAGTGCATTCATCTCAAGTATTGAATGCATTCTTCCCTTTTCTGGCCAATAACTGCATTGCTGGTGTGTTAGACCTTCAGATTAGGAGTTGAGAGAGGTTAAATTTGATGCTTCATCTCTGCTGAAGCAGTCTTGTGGCTGTCAAAAATGCATTCAGGTATATCTCCTGAAGTGTATTCCTCTTGAGATTGCTTAGGATGAGACTTCTGCGAGTGCTACAATCAATGATATCTCCCTGTTAGATAGGCCCATTGAGCATCTAGTTCATCTTGATTCTTATTTTCACTCCTCCAGACTCTGACTACTTTCCTGTACTTTACAATACTAATTTTGAATATTAGTAGTGAAGTATTTGTATAATTTTGATTTGTCTCAAAAATCTTTTACCATGGAAAGCAAGTACTTCATAATAGATGTATGCAAGTGTATGCATGCTATGTATGATATGCATGATCCTAATAGGTCTTCTATGGAGTAGAGTTATGATCACAGCTCGGAGTGTGAGAATGAGGTGCTTTGTCAACAACTTGCAGATTTAAGCCTTGAATGCTTCAAGGTTGGTACTTCTGGTGCTAAAGCTTCTGATGTAGTTCCTTTTAAAAATAATCAGCTGAAGGATGAAGTCCATTGTCTGATGATTGCTATATGGATGAACTATTATCTGTTGCTTTAGTTCACTTCTTTTTGCCCCCAAAACTCTTTTGATGACTCTTATACTTCAGTGTTTCATCTTCTTCAATCTTTAAGTGCAGATTCACTGTTTTGCCTCCAAATTGTTCCCAGAGCTATATCCTGCCCCCTAGTTCCTGACATTTTTCTTTCATAGAGATGTTGACACTAAGATCATCATCATTCTTAGAGAATGGAGCCAAGCTCATGCCTTTTATTTTAACTGGATTTATCAACACCTTTTTGGCAAACTTCTTGTTTCTTCATTATGCAACCAAAATCTTTTATTTTATTATTTTATTCTTTTTTCTTTCTTTTCTTATGCCTTTATTTTTGCCTAAGCTGCCCTTCCATGTTTTCAACTTAGCAGGCTTGCCCTAAGTTTTGCCTAAGCTCTTCTAGGTTTTCAACTTAGCAGGCTTGGTCTAACTTTTGCCTAAGCCGCCCTTGCGGGTTTTCAACTTAACAGGCTAAATTTTTCTTTTCTTTTCTTTCTTTTTTATAACTTTGATTGCTCAAGAAACTCAATTTGCTCAATGCTCCTATTGATCTTTTGTATTACTAATCCCATCAGTTGCAATCTCGTGCATTGAGGTGTAGAGGAGTGTCTGAACTGACCGAAGAGAATTTTTAACATTGAGATCCACTAGACTTGCTCTTAATAAAGGCTGAAAAAATATGGAATTTATAGCTTTGAAGAACTCTTGAGTAGAATATGAGGCTTGATGTTGCCGCCATGATTAAGGATAACTATAAGGTATGGGTTACCACCTAAATTCTCAAGATACAAAAAGACACTTGATTTTACAATCAAAATCACAACGGGGCAACAAAAAGAGAAAATAAAACTAAAATAATAATCTCATAGCTCTAATTTTTTAGCTTTCATTATGTTTTGTGTTTCCATTCAAATACTTATGCAATATGATAAAGACGAATATGCGATATTTGAACAATAAACTCAAATTGAACTTTATTCATTCATTTGAGAAAAAATTAAAATATTCATTATATCACATGATACAACTCTTGTTATTAGTTAGGCCTTCTGAAATTTTCTCACATAATATTTTTCTCTCATTCTTACTTGGTTAACCCTCTCATTCATTCTTTATTTTTCTCTTTTCATATTCTCTCTTCTTAAAAGTTATACCATGTGATATATGAATGTTCTTTGAATTTTCATTCATGCCCATGCTGAATGAATCTAATTGAAACATGCATATTTAATCAATATCATAATGTATAGTATCATCAGGATGCACACCACACAAGTAAGTAAAATCAAAATTCATATCAATCAATAAAGTAAAAGTTCTAAAGAAACTAAAATGTTATTAAAAGAAAACATAAGAAATTTATTTTTCATTCAAAATGCTAAGGATGCTAAGTCTTGAGGTGGTTGTCCTTTAGGTGGCTGATGTAGCAGCTATTCTCGACGACCATGGTTCACTTCTGTATTGTCAATCAACACATTATAGCCTTCATTTTCCTCCTCTTCAAATTCATCTCCCCATTTAGTAGGCACCATTGTTTCAAGGGGTATGTCACTAGAAGATGGCTTAATATAAAACATTTTGTAGTCAAACTTGCCTGAGGGCTGTCCTAACAAATCTTTAACTCCTTATTGTGGCTGCTTAGGAGCCTCAGATTCCTTACTATTCTCATTTAATGGCTCACTGTCATCTCCAAATTCATCACCCCATCCTCCAGGTGTGAGTAATTCAATAGGAATATCATAAAAAGGTGGTTTAGAGTGAAATACTTTATAATCGAATTTGCCAAAAGGTTGGCCCAATAAATCTTCAACTCTCTCTAAGATTATTTGGGGGCATCAGGAGTACTCTCAGTAGTTTTAAGGTCTAGGTCCTCAAAGGAGCTTAATACTTCTTCCTCACTAACTCTTGAATTAATCATCATGGTAGTTGAGGGAGGTACATTTCGGTAGTTTGGGAAAGGATTATTTCTGGTTATTGAGTTTTTAGGGTATGTGATTTTTCCAGAGTCTATAAGGTTTTGGATTTCGTGTTTGAGGCAGATGTAGTTATCTATGGAGTGATTGAGGTTTTGGTGGAATTTGCAATGCTTGCTTGGGTTATAGCCTGGGGTGTTTGGTTTGGTGGGTTTGGATTAGGTAAATGTTGACGTAAGCCTTTTTGCATTAGGCACTCTAAGACCTTAGATAAGGGTTGGTTAAAATTTGAGAATCTTCTGGGTTGTTGAGCAACACGGACTTCCACAGCCCAACTAATATTTCTTTATTGTGTGCCCCCTGTTGGGTAGCTTCTTGCTCCAGTGCTTTTAGTAGCCTTCTTTTTCTCACTTTCAATCTCCTCAGCTTACAACCCATCGTCATAAAGGTCTACAAATATCTTAAGGTTCATCATTTGCAACCTCTCAACCAAATTAGGTGACACATTTTGAACATTAATCCTAACCTTATGCTTTTCAGCTAGCTTATTTTTCATTAATCCTACCTTATTTATAAATCTAGTTAGGAAATCAGAAAATGATTCATTGGGCTTCTGCTTAGTCAATTATAAATCCCTAATAGACACTTTTAACCTGGTATTATGATCATATTGTTTCAAAAAAGAAATACACAATTCTCTCCAATCAGCTCTGATAGACTTCTCTAACCCATGATACCAATTAACAGTCATGCCCTCAAAGGATAGTACAAATAACTTGGTGACTATAAACAAAGGAGCCTTAGTGGTGCTTATAATAGTTGTATATTGACTAAGGTGGATCCTTGGGTCTCTAATACCATCAAACTTCTGCAGCTATGGCATTTTGAACTTATCAGGCAGTTGATCTTCCTCAAATTGCATTATATCATCAAAATCAAATGAATACCCCATGCCTTGCCCTCTTATCAGCTCTTCCATCTTAGACATCTTTTGATTCAATGCTTGCATTTGCTTGGTTTCTAGCTCCTGAACTTGCTCAAGAATTTCCCTTTTTGCTTTCTCAACCATGGAGTTCTTAACATCCTCCAATTTTATTTCTACAATAGGTACATTCCTAGTAGCATTTAAAGGTTGCCCCCTAACATTATCATTGTTGGTAGGTAGAGCATCCTCAACAGGAGGATTAGCAGCAACAGCAGGTGCAGGTGTAGCAGCAGGTGGTGGCATTAATCCAGCCAAAGCTTGTCTTAGTTCATCTTGCATCATTGCTCTCATGTCATCCATTAATGCTCATTTAATGTCCTCTAGGGTCCAATTTCCTTATTCCATCTCTTCTGTTTGTGTGATTGGTGTTGGTGTAGCTTCCAAGTAAATCGGGTTAATCAGGCTCTTTTCCAAGCTGGGAAGGATCTCTTTGGCTAAAGACTTTGGGCTTGAATCAGTCCTCACCAATCTGCCACCTTTCCGTGACCAAACACAGGATGACCCAAATGAATCTATGATGGCTGTAAAATAAAGTGTTAGTATGATGCATGAGATGTATGTATGCATGTATGCATGATACAGGTGCTATGTAATAAGTAGCAAGCAACAAGTCAAGTTAAGTATTCAAGTAATAAGTCAAGTGTACAACATACATCCTTCCAACCTTGTTCCTCCCAAACACGTGTTCAATGGCGAGTCTCTTTTCCTAGGATTTTTGGTCTTGGCCTTAATATCAACAGGGGATATCAAGTACTGACGCGCATGCCAAATCTCTCAAAGCAGTAAAGAATAGAAATAGTATTTCTAGGTATAAAAGTGTAGCCTAATCTTTATTAGCCCAAATGGTTTTCTAAAGTATGAGCTTGGACCCTTATAGATAGAAATATTTCATAGCAACAAACACAAGCAATTTGGGTAGATCCTAAGGGAAGTTACTAGGCCACTATATGAGCTGAGTCTAGTGAAAAAGGTCAAGGTTCCCTTAGCCAAATGCCCTCCCTTAAGACTTAAGTTACAGGCCAAGGTCAGAGGGGCCCGACATCTTTTACAAACTCGAGAGAAGATTACCCCCCCCCCCCCTTTTAGGACTTAGGTCATAGACTCTAGTAAGATGAGCCCGATAATCTCTCTTGGATCAAGTTAAGGCTAAGAGTGATGGTTAGCCAACCTACAATCCTAGGAAGCTAGTGGAATTAAGGGACTATAGACCAACGCCATTGGCTAGTCGGGACATGCAAGAACAAAATAATAATTAATAAAATAATTCTAAAGAACACAAGTAGAATCAGTATCTCTTATCCCTAGTGGAGTCGCCACTGTAGACGGTGGAGTTTAGTGAGTGTCCAAGTTTATTACAACCGCGACACTGTTTGAGCTCAGGGCTCTAGGGAACACACTAACCACTGTCATAAAGACATGGCATGGAGATGAGGAGTCGCCACCTAGGGTAATAACTAGGACAAATCAAAGGTGATGGTAACTTGATTCTCTTATACAAGCTAGCACCACAAGCAGGAGTTCTGGATACGAAATACTAACTTCTTTTAGTCTCGTGCTCATTTAGAATTAGTTTATGAATTACTATCTTATCCTCTAATTACATGCAATTTCATATAAACCCTAATTAAACATCCATCAATCCCAAAGGCAACCAATCATGAAAAAGCATATAAGAAATGCATTCATATAAAGCACATCAACCCTAGGTTAG
>CATIWM010619130.1:0-14999 GCA_949671775.1 Mallotus repandus | reverse complement strand
ACACAAAGAATGCTTCTTCTATAATTTAGCCTAAAATTTATTTATTTTTATTTTAAAAAATGAGATAATTTAAATATTAATAAATTATACAATAATTTTTTATTTAATTAAAAAGTTAAAATTTAATTACGAATTAATGATGTTATAATTTATTTTATATTATTTACAAGATATATGTTCATGTCAACAAGACCTATGTTAAATTACACCAGAGGACCTCAATCTTGTAGACTTCAATCTTAAAAAAAAATACTTAAAAGTTCAACATCAAATATTTATTTTATATTTTGACGCACGTTCTTGTGAAATTAGAAAAGATTTATCATTATGCCCGTATTCAACATATCACCAATTCACCATGATGTTGCATATTGAAGAAAATTTTCCATTTTTCTTTTTTTTAGCATTAATTTTTCTTTTTTTCTTGAAAAAATGATTTTCTAAATAAGACAAATTTGAGGTCTCTCATTGTATCCTCTAGCGTACCACTATACCTTAGACTTCAACATCAAAAATTTGGTAGACCTCGCTAAAAGAAAATTAAAGTGATTTTTTTTAATCATAAAGTGAAAAATTCCAAGAAAAAGAAAAGGAGGAGAGGAGCTTAGAATAAAGCATCCAATGATGGGAAATTGACATTAGAGCAAGTTTCATATATTTGTGGACTTATACACTTATTTTATAGGGTCTTATTACTTAAAATAATTATGCATTTTGTGAGTTTTTTTTTTTTCTTTTTTTAATGAAAGTTAAAAGCTAAACTTTGATTCATTTACCTAAATGATTAAAGTGACATTGTCCATATACTTTGCTCATTGCTTTTATTTTATTTTTCACACATTTTAACTAATTTAATACTATTTAGATAAAATTATAAGAATTGAAAAAAAAATTTATAATTATTTATTGTGACTGAGTACACTACGATTTAAACTCAAGACATCATTTAAACGAGAACAGTTCCATATTAACTGATTCCAATAAATATTAATTGTAATTTTATTTTTTTAGTTAACAGAGAGATCATATGACATAAATTTCGATAGACTGCACAACATGGTACAATCCTTTTCTTTTTAAATCGGCAACGACATAAATCGAATTATACATTTCAGAATACTCTTAAAGAGAAGTTAACATTTGTCTACTCTATCACTAATGTCATTATTGACTATTTATTTTTCCATGTTTACTTCATTACCCTTAACACAAGGTCGAGTTTAATTGGCAAATATAATTCCAAAACACTTTTATTTTTTTAAATTTACTATAGTTATCATAAGAAAATCATAATTTGAAAATATAACATATCCAAGAGTTATTTTCTAAAATATTAATTTTGAAACTGCAAAAGTTAATTGTAAAAATTATAAAAATTTAAAATAAAATTATAACAGGTCTGGAAAACAATTCCCTGAAAAAAATTGCTAGGTAATATGTTCAAGTAAATTTCACGCATTGTTGCATTTTGTCCTTTTTATCATACAATTAGCTTAATTTTTTTATACACAATTTTAATTTTAAAAAACTCTATTTTCTAATTCCAATTGAAATTTCATAAAAAATAAAAAAAATATTATGATGAATTGAATTAATTTTTCAATTTTTAAATTATATTAAAGAATTTGGTAGAAATATGGAGGTTACAATTGAACTGAGTTGAGCTAAAGTTTAACTAGTCTAAATTCGATACAATTCAGCAATATTTTTATAACTAAACTGGATTTCGAACTGGTTATAATATAAATTCACAGTTCAACTGATTAAGTCGTCGGATTTAACTATAATATATAAATAAAAATATCCAATGATTTATACTTTTAATAATCAAACTTTATATATTAATATATAAGTAATTATTAATACATTTCATATTTAATTAAGTATTTGAACAAAATAATAACATTAATAAAAACAAATGAATATTAATAAAACAATTTTTAATAAATTAATATATATTTTAAACTCAATATGGATCAAATCCTTGGATGATTTCCAGTTTAACCGGTTTGGCCAGCCAGTCCTATTCAATTTTAATAAAATATTTAATAAAAATTTTGAATTTATTTTAATAAATAAGTATTTTTTATATTTGTTAAGTAAAAATATATATTTATATTTTAATACCAACCTATTAATATATCAAACTATAAGTTAATTCATAATTTTTTAACTGTTTAATTTGTGTGAATCAAATTTTACTTCATTTGAATTTACCTCATTGGTTAAATTAATTCCAATACATCAAATGAGTTTTTATCCGTTTATGCTTGAACCAACCAATGAATTTTTGTGTCTAATTATTAGTATTTAAAATTCACTTGATTTTAATAAATTTAATTCGGTTTAAAAAAATTATAAAAAAATAAAAAAATTTAACAATTAATTTAATAAAACTGCATATATTATAATTTAAATTTATAATATTATTTAAATAAAACAGTTTTCAACTTTCGGTGGACACTCATTATACACTTCGTTTCACACAATGGGCACTCTGTGTACATTGCCTATTTTACAATTGAGCGAAGGTAAATGGCATTGAAGTGAAGTGACAATTTCCTTACAAGAATTAAAAGACAATGGCAGTAGTAAAAGGAGTGAAATGAAAATATTAAATACTCTGTTCTTCTCTCGAACCCACTCCTACATGTCAGTGTAAAAGCAAAAATAAGCAAATAAATAGAGGGTTCTGTTGTATTGGAAGAGTAGCAAATGCAGCAACACTTGTTGATTTCTGCTTCTGGGTTCATCTACCAAAACACCTCAAATGAACAAAACTGCATCAGAAGATTCAGAACCCTTTTTATATATATAATTTTCTTTTAAATGAAAAGCAACTGGCTCAGCCATATGTGTGTATATAGAGAGCATGTGAATTCATTTAGTAGCTTGATTTGTTAGGTTTGGTCAGGGCAGAAAGGTTACAGAAAAGTAAAAGCAAAGCCACTTAAATGGCACGTTTTAATGCTTTTTGTGCTACCCAAAAAAAAAAAAAAAAAGTAAAACACCATAAATAAATAGATAAAATAACACACACACAACGCGGAGAAGTAATGGAAGATCACAAGCACATGGATCTGTATTCAAAAATGTCAAAACGTGTAGGTGTTTCACATTCTCCCCATGACTTTGATTAAACTTTTTTTCCCCAAATGTAGAGTTTGGCTCCTCATCAACTTTATATAATCAATCACTCCTTATAAAAATAATAAATTATCACCAATACCAATCCTTGGCAAAAAAAATATAAATATTTAAATATAGCACTAAGATTCGAATTCTCATTTCACTACTCTCTTTTTTATGGTAAGAAATTAAACCACTTGAATTTTATCGATGAAAAAAAAATTATCACCAATACTAATGACAGAATTATAGATATTCAAACTCAAAATCTCCATACTTCTCATACATGAGAATACCAATCAAATTATTCCTCATTGACTATTATAAAAATTCAAAATATTTTATAAATATATTTTGATATGAAGACAAAAAATTTTGTGAATAATTTTAATTTATAATTTTATTCTACAAGTTTAAAACTCATTATAGCACTCCACAATTTATATATATATATATATATATATAATTGATGAGTGAACTCATGTATTCAGGAACTTGCCACATCTTCTTCGCCTTGAAAGACGCAATCAATTCAAGTTTTTAAGCCTTTGTTTTGGCCATTTCACGTTACAAAATCTGCTTTGAGCATTGGCGTGCAATTTTTTAGTAATTTTTGTTTACCCCTTTTTGGTAATCACTAATCAACATTTTAGCCGTGGAATTAAGAATTTTCATTAATTAAGTTGACCAATAGCTTGGTTTCTCAAAGATCCGGCCCCATTATGAAATTGACAAATTCTGTTAGTCTAACTTAATCAATTTTAACTGCATCATTGTAATTCATTTGTCAATTAATTTTTTTTTCATCTTTATTCTATAAAAATTTACTACTTTTCATGATGAGAACTGCTAAAAAGATAATAAAAAATTTAATTTAAAATTCTTTTAATTGATAAAAAATAAATAATTTCAATATTGAAAATTATGCAACAAATGACAGTTTTTTTTTAATCCAATAGGAATTAATTCCATAAATCCACGCTAACATGATTTGAGTGTATATTTTTTACAAATATTAATAAATTCTTTTGTTGATATTTAAAATTTTTCTGTAATAAATTTTAAATGCATAAGTTAAGATTCATTTTTTTGAAATATTTAATAATTAAAATTTACTTTTTATCTTATATTTTCTTATACCTTATAACAATAAAAATTTTAACTATTTCAAAATTTGAGAGTTGAATGAAGTTATAAGGAAATAAAATTTTTTCATTACCTATTTTTTCATATATAAAATGTTAGTTCGAAACCTTATTTAAAATTAAAAATTAAGCTTCTTATCACTTATAACAACGAATCTCCATCATAAGAATTTATTTAAATGTCATATATATCACCCTTCCATTAGCAGCTAGATGTCAATTGATATATGCATGATAAGGACTAGACAGAAGCTTGTAGATAAGTACACCAATTTGTCAATTATCTTATGCTAATTACTAGCGAATATAAAATGATATTAAAGATCCCAATTTAGAATAGGATCCATTAAAAAAAATTAAAATAGTATCTATCAAAAAAAAAAAAAATCAAATGATATCATTTTGATGAACACTTACCTTTAACTTATACAAAGCCAAAAATGTTATTCCTTTTGGCCATTTTGTTGTCATGTACTAATGTTAACCAATATCATTTGGAATGTACCCATTTTTTAAGAGATCAAAATGAACAAAAAAATATATTTTCTAATTTCATTAAAAAACATTTACATGTAAAAACAAAACTGATTTAACTATAGAAACAACAAAAGTTCTATTGTCACTTATTCTTCTCTTCTATTCAGTAATAACAATATGCTATGCTAGCCTAGCAATCTTTATAAACAGAATAATCTATTTCACATGAACATATATGCTTCATAATAATTGAATTAACATCATGATTAGCATTACCACGTTGGATTATTCTATAATTACCCCACAATACTGAGTTTGAATCAGTGAGTGAACTCGCATCCGGCAATAACTCGGCCCCCGTTATCAAATCAATGTTCTTCAAAATATGACCATTATTAACGAGTTGATTTATAATTGCTGACTCAGTAACTGAATTCTTCCTGCGTTGCATTGCGGCTCGAACTATTTCTGTCAACATTGCGCTTGAAAACCTTCGAATTCCCCGAGCTCCGCCCATCAAGATTTCTGCGCTAACTTGCGTATGAGACTGAGTTTTGTCCGAGTTTCTTTTTCCATGCTTACTTGAGCTACTACTTTCTTGTTTTCTTGATATGTACACTGATTCATGACTTCGATTCCTGACTCGACCGAGTGGGTCTCTAAGGAGCATCAATTTCTTAACGTCTACTAACATTACGTGCTTGAAATTTCTTCGAAGCCGACCAAGCAGCATTGGATAACAAGCCCATCTTTTCAAACTCATCGGCACATGGTCTAAAAATCCATCAAGTGAGTTCTCAGGATCAAGCTCACTCGTTTCGAAACTGACAACCGATCCATAACTCAACCGCGTCGACTCACCTTCAGTTTCTTCGGAATTATTGTAATTATTATTATTAAACCGAATTCTCTTCCCCCATAGAGGCTCCGAAAATGCTTTCGTTCCATGCTTGACAAACTGAGTCACATTAAAACTCAAACCGGCAGCCACCGACACCGAGTCATCACTCGTACTGTTCAATTGTTGATTATAGTGTTGAACTAGTTTCAAGAACGAGTCACACTCTTCTTGAATCAAACCTTCAAATCTTGATGCTGATAAAGAAGAAGCGAAAAGAAGAACTAAGTCAGCTTTAGCTGTAACACCCGACCTATGCAAAAGACGCAAGAAAAGCCTGAACACATCTTCACTGGTATCTTCTACTACATGAGCAACAACAAGATCACTCAGAGCTCTTGTGCCACGAAAATAAAGTTTGCCCATTCCTTGTAAAGCAAAAGAAGAAGAAAAGGGTTCACTTCTTCTTTTATTGCCATTGTTCTCGCTAATCCAAATCCTGGAAAGCCAAGAAACATTTGATTTGGTGACAATTGGCTGATGGGTTTTGATTGCAGTGTTAGGAAATTTCTCTGGCAACAATCTTCGAGGGGTTTTGAGGGTGTTGGTGGAGCTTGGAATGGTGGGTTCAAAGGTGGAGAGTGTGAAGAGGAGGAGAGTAAGGAAGAGTAAAAGAGCACAAATAGAGATGGTCGATTGTGTTTTTGTAAGTATGGGGTTATTAGAGTTGCTTCTTTTGATTGTTTTTGTACTGCAATTAGCTAGTGCTGAGGAAGATGGGTTAGCTTTATCGACAACGGTAGTGGGTGTGGCGGCGGAGGAGGAGGCGGCGGCGGCGGGGTTATCTTCCGAGAAGAAAACTAGGAGCAGGCCCATGCCCCAATGGTCGTTGCTGCTGCTGCTCTTGGCTTTGGATTTGGCAGTGATACCCATTCTATGAATTTTAGACTGCTAAATGCTAAAAAAATCAATTACTTGCCAAATGCCAGCTACGAGTGAGACTGCAGTCAGCTTTTTGTATACTTTGCTATTTCGACGCTCACCTAGTACTATTTCATATCAATCAAATCCTTTCCCTAAAAAAAATATATATTATATACACACAGCACAGAACTTTCTTTTTTAATTTTATTGCAATTAAGTTATTTTTGCTTAAAAATTTTATTATAATTAGATTGTAAATAATTGTTGACATGATATTTTTTTTTGATAAACACATGATATTTGAATCTAGTTGCTAACACCATTAACATTTTCTATTTATTTTTTATAGAAATCAATACTACTTAAAATCTATTGAATTCCTATGGATTAAACCATAGATGCAGTAAAAATCTCTCATTAGCTATTTTAACATAATTGTATACATTAAAATTTAAAATCAAAAAATTTAATTTAAGCAAAATTAACTTTCTACCAATAAATTTTAACGGTTGTTGGTAGTATTTTTTATTTATTTTCGTAAAATTACACTCACAAAGTTTTTAATTGGTAAGTCTCCCACGAATAGTTTAAATAGCAAAATGTGTGGACACTTTATTGAGGAAAATATAGTTCAGATTTCTAACCCCCCCATCTCCTTGTGGTGTTAAAAATTAACAATTTTTATTAATTAAAAAATAAAATTTTAATTGGTAAAAATAAACCTCAATATGTTCACTAATTTATTTAACATTTAATTTTTTTCCCTTTAATAACTTTATAAATAAATATAAAAAAATATACACATAAAAAAATTTTGAGAATAAAAATTTTGACATTGTAAAACCATTTTTCTCGGTATATTTTTTTTTGAAGATTTTTTTTCGGTATATAAATTTTTACACTTTAGAATAATTTTGGCCAACACTTTTTCTAAAAATAATTTTTACAGTCTAAAATAATTAGAAGAACAATATCTATAATTTATAGTTACTTTCTTAAGAATGAAATAATTTTTTTAAGAATACTAATTTTAGGATTTTAAAATAACTTTTTCAAAAATAATTTTACACTGTAAGATAATTTTTTTTAACAAAGAAAACATATAATAAAAAATAAATGGAGATATTGGGGGTTTGTTAATAATACCGACTAAAAGAATTTTGTAGGGTCTAGTTTTTCAGTGACTGGATTTAATAAAATTTGTAGGTCTAATTATACTAAAATAAAAAATAAAAGTTTAATTGTACTAAAATACAAAATGAAGAGTTTAATTCTATAGTTTTAAAGCTTTTTTTTATATATATATATATATACCCTCTTCCTTTAACTTAATACCATACAATTATTGTTTATGCTTTTGATTTCATCTTTAAAGATTTAAAAGAGTATAATAATTATTATATTTTTAATATTTAATATTTTATCCATTTTCAACTTAAAATTTTAAAATTTATCGGTAACAGAAATTTAAATATTTATAATTTTATTTAACTTTTAAAATTTTGTCACAATATGTCAATTTAATTAATTTCGGCGATATTAACATAAATAATGACTTTGTAACAAATAAATAAAAGATGTTATCATGCTATTTAAATTATTAAATTCATAAAAATATATTGATATAGAAAATTTAAATGTTTTTGACTCTTGATAATTTTATTCTAATTTTATAATTTTAGTAAAATATTTCAATTTTAAATTATTTAATCAAAGTCAAACATATGTACGAATGTGAAAATTAAAAAATTTTAAAAAGTTATAAATATTTTTATAATAAAAGGGTTTATAATTTTAAAGTTATCATAATGACAACCATTTGTAAACATAATAATTTAGTAATAGTAAAATTAAATTTTAAAAAATTAATTTTAAATAAAAATTAAGTATTACAATTTTTTTTATTAAATTTTCTAAAATATTACTAAAAATGATTTCCAAAATATCAAAATCATATACGTTTTAAAAGCTTAAAGACTAAAAAGTACAAAAAAAAATTAAACTAGTCAATTGAAATTTTTTTTTTGTTGATTGATAGTAAAATTTATAGTACTTATTTATTGACAAATTTTATTTTAGAACTTAATTGTTAGAACCAGAAAAGTTATAAGATTCTTGTTGCTACTATCCATAAATAAATTAGATAATGACTTTTAAAATTCTATTTTTTATTTTAACAACTAAGTAATAAAAAGAATTATTAACAATAAGTTATAAAAATTTTAAAAATGATCTCCATTAATATTATATGTCATAAAAAAAACTTACATTTATATGTTATTCAAATTTTATAAATTATATATTTTAGTACTTCAATTTTTTAATTATATTTTAGGATTTAATTTTTATATATTAGTATTTTATAAAATTTAAGAGTTTTTTAAAATAATTTTTTTTAAAAACAGTAAATCACAACTAAATAATTAGTTTTTTACGTTTATTTTTATATATAATTTATTGAAAATAATTTTATATTAATTTCAGCTATTTTAACTTAATTCATTATTTTTATAAAATTCTATACAATATTTTAATTTTAGCTTGTAAGTTAAAAGAATAATTTAACTTAAAGAGTTTTATTTTGATTTGTATTTAGTTAAAATACAGTCGCATAATAATTTGAAGGCTATTTTTAAATTTTTTTGGTAATCTTGAAATAATGTACTAATTTTTAAAATGTTAATATAATAAAACAATTCAGTTGTAGAATATTAAATTATAATTTTTAAAAAATTAAGACTTGAAGCGTAATTAATTAAAAAAAATTTTTTTGACTGCAAACATAAATAGTGACAAAATTTCTTAAAATTTGTAGAATTTATTAGATAATAAATTTTCTTTTAAATTTTAATTTATAAAATTTTTAAAAAATAGTATTTTTAAAGTCACTATCCCTAAGTAAATACATGTACATAGTTATATTGCCGACACTATTAGTGATGAATGAATTTGTGCAGAAAGGAAGGGTGTGAATAGCATAAAATAAGGAAATTGAATTAAAGCTTTGTCCCAAAACATCTTAGAGCAAAAAAAAAAAAAAAGAAGAAGAAGGAAACTTCCTCTTAACTGTACGTTTTTTTCTTTGGCCAAATGCATAGTTTCACTCATGAATTTTACCCCATTAACCTATACTCTTCAATTTTTATTGTATTATATTCAACTTTTAAACTTTTATTTTGAATCTATATAACTCCTGTAATACATAAACTCGAAATATTTTATCAATCAATGTTGATATGAATATAAGAGAAACTTATACAAACTAAATAATATTTAATAAAAGATAGAATATAATAAAAAAAATTTGTTTAACTTTTTTATATTAGTTTTTAGTTCTATTTATATTGTTTTGAAGCTAATTTTAACATTTTATGTCTTTAAAATCATTTGAAATTAAAATTTATCCATTTTCATATTTTATGAGTTAAATGGAATAAAAAAATAAAAATTTAAAGATGAAAAATATTAAAAATAAAAGTTTAAAATTTGAATAGAAAATAATAAAAGTTGAGGAGTGTCAAAGGTTAATTATGTAAAGTTTTCAACCTTTTTTTTCTTTTACAATATGGCAATCAAATCTTAGCAAGACCCATGTATGTTTTTGGGGAAATAAAATGAATAGTTATTATGAATTTTTTTACATGTTCCACCATGAAATTTGAAATTTTTATTTTTTATACCATAAAATATTTTATAGTTAAATTTTCTATAATTTTTATGCAAGCATAAAAACTTTTGATCCTATTTTACTCAAGTTATAAATAAAACTAAATTCCACACTATAATAAGTTATATTTTTTATAGATTTCATCTTTAAATAATTAATCGTTATAATAATAATAATATTATTATTATTATTATTAGCATATATTTGGTGTTTAGCATTATCTTTAAAATTTAACTAGTACAAATTGTTAATTTCTAGCACCACAAGGGAGAAAGAGGGAGTTGGGGGTTCAAACCCTGCTCTCCTTAAACTGAATGTATACATTTTTTGCTACTTGAACTAATGAGGGAAAAAAAAACCACTTATCTATTTTGAATATATCATACCAAATACCCTAAGCATTTTATATTTCAATAAATAAGTCAATAACGAGTGCTGGTCACAATTATTTATTTTTATGATTAATTGATTAGCATAATATAACATAATCAGAGTACTGCTAGAAAATAATACAGAATGAACAATATTTTTTCAAAAAGAATATATAATATAGAACTAAAAAATTTCATTCTTCTTAATTTACTACGAACAAAAATTAATTTCTATCCGGAAATAACATTTACATTAGTGACGTCTGCTACTAATTTATTTAATTTAGCAGTAATAAATATATACGAAATAAGAAAAAAATGACACTTTTTTAGGTTTAAATTAATTTGATTCAATTCGAATAAAACTATAAGAGCAATTAAAATTTCTTAATAATTAATTTAATTTAATGCATGCTTTATGACTCGAACTTAAAACGTAATTTAAGTAAAAATGATTTCCCACTAGAGGCGGCAATATTGAACACGATACAATAACACAACACGAATCCAATATGAAATTAGCGGGTTAGGATTGAGGATTATCATGTCAAACCGTTAATGACACAAAAATTATATCGTGTTGCGGTTTGACTCACCAACCCGAAAGCAACATGCTTAATTCATTTAAAAATCATGTCATATTGGGTTAACATATTTTATGGATACATGCTTTATATAATTTAATATTTTATTGTATTAGGATGTTTAATTAACTGTTTTTGAGTTTTTTTTATTAAAATTAATAAGATGAATTTTATTTAATGTGTTTGTAGATTATATCATTATTTGTTATATTTTGTTATAACTTATCATATGGATCATATGGTTTTAATGATATTGTGTTATACTCAATTTGTTCCTTTTTAATTGTCATTTAAGGATTATGTACATAGATTAAGAAACATAATTAATATATGATAAAATACTATACTACCCTTATAATAATTCATTCAATCAATTATTAGTTTTATATATTTCCAAAAGTAGTGTATGTATAAATAAGTGTATAATAGAAAAAAAAGTAGTTAAAATGTATTGATAATTGAAAACGTTAAATAAATTGGAACAAAAATTTAATCTAAAACGATAATTAAAAAGGAACGGAAAGAATATTAATTTAATTAAATTTATAAATTAATGTGTTAAATATGCCCTGTCGTGTTAATACGATTATACGTTAATTGAGCGGATCGTGTTTGTGTTTGAATTTATGACACAATTAACTTATCATGTCGTGTTAAGGTTAACTCTTACCATGGTACAGGTTGATCAAGACACGATCCGAATATGACCTGCTAAAATAAATTGTTACCCCTATTTTCACCAACTGATTTTAACAATTATTGAAAAAGAAATTATTGGAAAAGAAATGATACATTTTTATCGACTAATTATACTCCATTTATTATTTCAAAACCCTTGAAATTTGATTCAAAATAATATTTAATTTTTCTTGTAATATGCGTAATTAGACTAATAAAAAAAATTATAATAGGTTCATGATTTTCTAAAGACGTAGTAAATGAAGGGTACAATTAATTGTGGCAAAAGTTTTGTGATGGGGGCAGTGTGGTCGACCCAAATTAATTAGGGTGGGAGTGAACGTACATATGTTTCCAACCTAAAGGAACAAGATCTGACGGATTAGATCGCCTCAGATTGAATAGGTCCAAATGACGGGAGGAACACTAGATTTTTTGACGGTGGTTGGAAGGTTCCATGGAAGTAACATGTGGATCTTTTCTTTTTAACCGGTTGTGTTTCGTCAAGCTTCGATCAAAACTACATGTGCTTTGTACGTACAGCCACATATGTTTGGGCCAAAAAAAAAAAAAGTACAGCTACAGATGTGTGATTTGGATGGTGAAAATTTCATTTGGCTGAATGTGTAATTTGATATTTGAATTCTACTCGATTAACCTTCGACAATTCTCAAGTTTTATTATAATTTATTTATTTTTCACACTTAAATTCGTATTTTCAATTCTATTTAACTCATATAATATGCAAATGGACAAATACTTAATTTTAAATGATTTTAAACATATAAAATACTAAAAATTACCTTCAAAATTATAAAAATAAAATTAAAAACTAAAATAAAAAGCTAAAAAAATTCATTTTTAATTATATTATTGTCACGACCCGAACCGAAGGTACATAACCGGCACTAAAAAATAGAAATACATAAAGTAACAGAAACCCTTAGCAAGTTTTAAAAATTTTTCGCAAAAAATAAAATCAATACATTTAACAATAATATAATAAATGTACAATATAAAAAAAAAACATAATACAATAATCTTTAAATACAATATTTCAACCAAGGCAAAATCAGAATATCGATGATACATACATGAATTAACTACTGCGGTGTCTAAAATTCAATTATATAATATATAAATCAAATTAACATATACAATGCAGTCGGTGAAGAACGAACTCGGCGTAAACTGGGGATACTAGAAGACAGACTATGAAGTCCTGAAAAAAATAAGTTGAGGGGAATCAGATCTCACTGAGTGAATCAATTTTATAAAATGCATGCTGATTTTAAAACTATTTGTTAAAACCCTTTCTAAAACAATATAAAATAAAATAATTATAATTATTAAAATTATTTACTTTTCTCAATAATATTTATATAAAGTCTCTTTAAAACATCTTAAATCAATTTAATATGAAATTCTTATAAAAAATATTTAAAATAATTATTTTGGTGGAAAACTGGTAGAACCCTAAACCATAATTCTAATAGTCTTTCGGCTCTTTTTAATCCAAGCAATTGTCGTCTCGAGAGCAAACATCAACCGAGTTACTACCACAGTCATTTCACTTATTCCATATTGATGTCCCGTGAGCAAGCTCAACCGAGTTACATCCTTTTTCTTTACTGGCCCGAGAACACTAGCTCCACCGAGCTCTAACCATTCACATTTTAAACACAAACTGAAATCTTACCCGTGCGCATGTGGTCCTAGTGACACCCACTAGGTAGCACGTTTTACCATTATCTCCAAATTATTTAAATTATAAATAATTAAATAAAGTAAATAAATCATTAAATAATGAATAAATAAACAATTAAATCAATAAATAAAACATAACGAATAATCTTTCTTTTAATCATACTTTATTTTTAATTGCTAGAAAATACATTGAAACACACACAACACACATCTTATAAAATTAACTCACAGGCTGATCGTGTTGGGTGACGCATTCTTTGTTGCCCTGATACTATAACTCGTGCCCCGGAATTCTCTAAAATAAATAATATTTATTTAAAATATGCTCATAAAATAAAATAAACAAATTCATGAAAATCTCGGAATTATGCAAACTAAAGGATTGACGAAACTGACTCGACCGAAGACACAACTCGTCTAAAATTAGAATTTCAACACAGGCCAATGTCACGTTTTATGAAAAATTTACCAAAAATTCGACAGAGTCTCCTTTGTAAAACAGACAATTCTCTACTAAAAGTAGAGTCGATCCTATACGAAAACGCACTTCGAATACACTACACAGAACCACACTTGAATCGGATTCCCAAACTACACACAATTCCAACTGAGATCATCAACCACAAAGTATATATATTTATGAATTATAAAAATATATAACAAAATTTTATAAAAATCAATCGGACTATTTGAATAATACTTTCTTGTAAATAATTATCTTATACAAAAACCCAATTCATTTAAACTATTAATATTTCTCATTTAATATATTAATATATATACTTAAAATTTATTATTTATAAAATTCCGGAAAATTCATAAAAATATATTTTAACATAAATATAATTAAATCATCAAATAATTAAATACTATAATATTTATATACATTTTATATTATTTCCAAAAATTAATCTAATATCAACAAAATATAAGAAATAGTAATTTAGCTATTAAAATTTATTTATACCTTCTAATAATCAAAATTATCATTATACATGTTAATTAACTATAAATTTACCAAAAATTAATTAAAATTCAAATTACACAATTTTCTCTAAAATTTATATTTTTCACATATTACTTCCAAAAATTATAATAAATTTTCTATAATTAATTTTGTCACACCTCGTCTCACGTAGCCCGAGATGGATGTTTAAAACCAACCATTCAACAAAGCGTTTAATTCAATTAAATTAAGTTATAAACATTACTAATAAAATTGGAAATAATATCTTAGAAAAGTTTGGTGTGATACGTTACAATTGAAGATTTAGAATTTTTTTTTATGTATCTATGAATAGTAAAATACTATTTATGAATAGTATAATACATATTTATGAATAGTACAATACATATTTATGTATAGTAAAATATGTATACCATAATCGAATAATATAGGAAATTTCATCATCATTTTAAAGAAAGTTAAAATGATATAACTCTTTGTAACTAGAAAAACACAGTAGAGAAAAATATTAT
>CATIWM010619094.1:0-10698 GCA_949671775.1 Mallotus repandus | reverse complement strand
ATTTATCTCATAATTTTATTTAAAGAAATTTAACTCATTACATCATGACAAAAAAAATACACAAATAAGAGCTTCAATTATACAAAAATAAATCATGTTGGCATTCCGTCATCCATACCATTCCATGTACTATCTTTTTGTCTCAATTAATTATCTTTTATTTGTGCTAGCCATTCAAGTATTTTTTTTTTTTATTTACTATATTTCTTTCTTTTACGGAGTAGATAATTTATTGACTATTGTTTGATATTACGATGTTGTGAATGTGGCAATAGAAGTGCATTTTTTTGCAAGAAAAAAATGTAGTAGGGTGTTTGGGAGATATATTGGAAGTGTTTACGTTTTTTCCTTAATTTTTTAATGGCGACAAATTTCTTAGTAATATGTTTATAGAATTTCACTAGATTCATGTATATAATCTTATTGTAGGCGTATTTATAAAAGTTCGTTAAAATGCGTCCAAATCGCATGTGGAAAAATAATCGGATGAGAAAAGGATGTTTGACTACAGAGTTTGAAGCTGGAATTAGTGAATTTATTACTTTTGCACTTAGTCATCCAGAGTTGATGGATAGAATTAGGATTAGGTGTCCATATGATCATCGTAAATGTCAAAATCGTACTTTTCAAGATGTGGATACTGTGAGATATCATCTAGCAAAGTATGGAATCGTCTGGGGCTATTATAATTGGTATAAACATGGTGAACCTGTTCTGACCGATAATGTCGTTAGTGATGTCAATTCTATTGGAGATGTAGCTTTGGGATTGGAATATGGTCAACCATATTCTGCTTAGCATACAATGGTAATGGATGTTGGTGGCCCATCCTATAATCCTAATATGTATGTTGGTGGCCCGTCTATTTATCCAAATACGGATGCTGATGGCCCTTCATTTAATCCTCATGACATGGAAGAGGAACCAAACCCACAGGCAAAGAAATTATTTGAAATATTACGAGCAGCTGATCAAGAGATCTAGCCTAGAAATAGAAATCATTCCCAATTATCTGCTATTGCTAGATTGTTAAACATTAAATCTGAACAGCATTTATCTGAACGTGCCTATGATGAAATTTGTCAATTAATGTCTGAGTTGCTACCTTCAGAGAATGTGATGGTTGATAGCTTATATAGTACTAAGAAGTTAATTCAAGGTTTGGGCTTGCCAGTTCAAAAGATTCAATGTTGTAATAATGCCTACATACTATATTGGGGTGAAGACTCGGAGATAACAAGTTGCAAGATATGTGACCATCCTCGCTTCAAGAGGCCAATTACTGGATCTCATAAGGATAAAAGAAACGTTCCTTATAAGAAAATGTACTACTTTCCATTGACTCCTAAATTTCAGAGATTGTTTACGTCCTCTGCCACAGCTAAAGAAATGAGGTGGCATGTTGAGCATGTCCATAAAGAAGGTATTATGCGTCATTATTCAAACTCTAAAGCGTGGAAACATTTTAATAGAACGCATCCTGATTTTGCATTTGACAGTCGAAATGTGAGACTTGGTCTTTGCACGGATGGATTTAATCCGTTTGGTCAATCTGGCCAGCAATATTCTTCATGGCCCGTTATAGTAACACCATATAATTTGCTCCCTTGGATGTACATGAAAGATGAGTATATGTTCTTAGATATAATTGTGCCAGGCCCAAAAAATCCAAAGGGGAAATTGGATATATACCTACAACCTCTAATTGCAGAGCTGAAAACGTTATGGGAGCTTAGTGTGGAAACCTATGACATCTCTACGAAGAAAAATTTTGCAATGAGGGCAGCTTTGATGTGGACGATAAGTGATTTCCCCGTGTATTCAATGTTGTCAGGATGGAGTACTACTGGGAAACTCACTTGTCCCTATTGCATGGAATCTTCTAATGCATTCATATTGACTAAAGGTGGCAAGACATCATGGTTTGATAGTCATCGTAAATTATTACCTCTAGATCATCAATTTCGAAAGAATAGAAAGTCTTTTTTGAAGGGTAAGACCGAGGCCAAAGTTTCACCACCGAATAGATCAGGTTCAGAGATACTTGAGGAAATAGAGCAGTTAAGGCTGAAGAAAGTTATAGAAATCGATGTTGAGTCATATAATGCTCATATATCTAAGAATTGTGGATGTGGATGGAAGAAAAAAAGCATATTTTGGGATTTGCCTTATTGGACCACAAACCTAGTTCGACATAATTTGGATGTCATGCACATTAAAAAAAATTCTTTGATAATATTTTCAACACTATCATGAATGTTGAAGGAAAAACAAAGGATAATGCCAAATCTAGGGAAGACTTAAAGGAGTTCTGTCGACGAGTTGAGTTGTACAAAAATGATAGGACAGGTAAATATCCCGAAGCTTCCTATACTTTGGATAAGGTAAGAAAAAAAATTATGTGTGAATGGTTGAAAGAAATTCGATTTCCTGATGGGTATGTGTCCAACATGGAAAGATGCGTTGATATGAATAAGCTCAAGCTATATGGCATGAAAAGTCATGATTACCATGTGTTTATGCAAAGGTTGATTCCAATAGCATTTCGTGAACTTTTGCCATAGGATGTATGGTCGCCTTTAACAGAGCTGAGTCTATTTTTTAAAGATCTTACATCTACAGTAATAACAGAGGAAGAAATGAGGCATCTTAAACAAGCAATTCTTGTTATTATCTGTAGGCTGGAGCGTGTATTTCCTCCAAGTTTTTTTGATTCCATGGAGCATCTCCCAATTCATTTGCCTTTTGAAGCAAGGATAGCAGGTCCCATACAATACAGGTGGATGTATCCATTTGAGAGGTTAGTAATAAAAATTACATAGTTGAATTTATAATGACTACAAAACTTGAAAAGGCATAATTTAAATGATTTAACATAATGGGTTTTTTATAGGTACCTTCGAAGGTTGAAAAATAATATTCATAATAAAGCAAAGGTTGAAGGCTCAATATGCAATGCATATTTAGTGGAGGAGACATCTTCATTTTGTGCGCACTATTTTGAGCCATATGTGAATACGAGACATCGCAAAGTGCCACGAAATGCACAAATATTTAGAGATGAAAATCAAGAACATGAGGGGTTGCTTTCTATTTTTAAACATCTCGGTCGAGCATTTGGGAAGGAAAAATTTCAGTATTTTAATGCAGAAGAATATCATGCAGCCCGCACATATATTTTATTGAATTGTGAAGAAGTGAAGCCTTATATTGAGTAAGTATATTGAATTTTCGGGATATGTCCATGAAAAGTAAAAATATATGCACAACTATTTTCTTACTTGCTTAAATGTATCTACATTTGTCCACTGGGAGTACTACTTCAGATCTGTATACTAGTGAGAATGGAGTGGCTCTTATTGAAGTTCTGACTATTGTTCTATATCCCCATAATGCATATAGTAGTCTATCTGCCAAATCACTGTAGGTCTGAGTCATGTTTGACAAGATCTTTTTGATGTTTTTGTTTGCAGCTTCGACTGCCCCATTTGCTTGTGGTCAGTAATGTGAGGATTTGTGATGTTCCACCTTAAAACTCCTTAGTAATTCCTCACTTCCCCTTGAAACTGAACGCCATTATTTAAAACTATGTGATAGGGAATCCTGTATCGGCAGAATAGGTTCTTTTTGATGAACTTTGCCACTTGTTTTGCCCCCAGTTTTGCATATGATTCTGCTTCGACCCATTTTGTAAAGTAGTCAATTGTGACTAAGATGAACATATGTCCGTAAGAGGCTATCAGGTGAATATCTTTAATTATGTCTAACCCCCATGCTGAGAAGGGCCTCGAGGAATAGATAGAGTGCAGCTCTGTTGGGGGAAGATGGCTGATGTCTCTATGAATTTGGCACTTGTGGCACCTTCTTACAAATCTGATGCAATCTTCCATCATCGTCATCCAAAAGAACCCTTGTCTCATTAGCTTCTTAGCTAGAATGGCGCCATTCATGTGCAAACCACAAGCACCCTCGTGTACTTCTTCCATTGCTCTAGTAGCTTCTATCTCATATAAACATCTGAGTTGTATCCCGTATGAGGTTCTTCTGTATAATACACCCTGGTGTGATGTGAGTTTCGATGCCAATTACCGGATGATTGCCTTATCTTTTTCAACTGCCTTCTCAGGGTAAATTCTCTTTGTAAGGTATTACTATTTATCGTAGAACCAGGGTTTGTTATATGTTTTTACTTCTGCTATTATGAGGCATTTATGGCTAGCTTGCTCTGATTTGAGTAGGATTAGAGCTTTCTATACCCAGATTGAGTTCTCCATTTCTTATTGACCATTTTGAGCTTTTTACACCTATATTAGGCTCTCCATTTCTTACAGGCCCTTGTAGTTTAAGTGTTTGGTGTCCTAATGGTAATACAAGTTTTTAATATTTAATTTAATTTATTTCATTTCTTTCCTTCTAACTTTACCATTTCATTCTTTTTGGAGACATTGATGGATTCAAATTTCAGAGGCTAAAATTTGGGCCAATATTGAACTATTTTAAAAGCATTGACTTGGATTGTGGTGGTCTGATTATAGTACATGAAGTTACACATGGTATTTTAGTGGTCTGTATTATGTGGAGGATTAGGATTATGATGAAGAACAATGAGGTAAAGATTATCACTGTTACTGATCGTCTGAGTCAATCTGTGTGTTGGGAAATTGTGAAGGTGTTAAGCTTAGCCAATCTTCAAGAAAATCAAGATAATTGACAAAAATTTTGTGAAATATATACGAGTTAATTGTACAATATATATTTTCATACATAATCATAGAAAATAGTAATTTTTAAAATTAAAATATTATATACCAAATAGAAGGGCCGACCAGGGGCCTGTTTTGGCTCGGTTCTAGAATTGGTCAAACCAGGAACCAGCCTGAACTAGCCCTAACTAGTAGCGAGAATTGATTCAGGAGCAGTTCCTCCCTATTCAAAACCTTGAATTGCCAGTTCAGGTCCCAAACTGCCAAATATATATATATAATATTAAACATATAAATATTTTTAAAATCTTGATTTCTTTTTAGGATTTTATTGATTGCTCTTTATACTCAAGCAATTTCATGCAATTGTTAAAATATGGAGTAGTGGTTGTAGGGATTGAAACTTATAAATCTTTGGATTGCCAGAACGGGATAAGTTTTAAAAGTAGCCTTCCTAAAAAATTAATTGGTTCTATTTTTGTTACTAACTATTTTTTCTTAATTTAGCACATTTTTACTTGCAAGAAACACGATAAGATGATTCTTCATTACATGGTGGTTACGAGGTACGGGGTACGGGTACGGGTTTTATAGGAGAGAGTAGTTTATTGTGGCCGCCAATAGTTGGGGCACATCTTTTTTTGTGGAGATTATTTTAAGTCAATAATGAGGGATACCCAAATTGAGTTCTCCATCTCTTATGGACCATTTTAAGCTTTTTGCATCTATATTAGGCTCTCCATTTCTTACGCCCCTTCTAGTTTAAGTGTTTGGCGTCCTAATGGTAAGTGCTTACTCTTGTACAAGTTATTAATATTTTTTTTCCTTTTTTCATTATTTTTCCTTCTAACTTTACCTGTTCATTCTTTTGGAGACATTGATGCATTCAAATTTCAGAGGCTAAAATTTGGGCCAATGTTGAACTATTTTAAAAGCATTGACTTGACTGGTCGTGGTCTGATCATGGTACATGAATTTACACAATGCTCCATCATAGGTGGAGGATTAGGATGATGATTAAGAAAAATGAGGTGAAAATTGTTACTGTTATTGACCGTCTGAGTCAATTTGTGTGTTGGAAAATTGCGAAGGTATTAAGCTTAGCCGATCTTCAAGAAAGTCAAGATAATTGACAAAATTTTTATGAAATATATATGAGTTAATTGTACAATATATGTTTTCGTATATAATCATATAAAATAGTAATTTTTAAAATTGAAATATTATATACATTTTGGCCAGGTTCTAGAACTGGTCAAACTCGGAACCAACCTGAACTTGCTGGTTTTGGCCCTAACTAATTGAGGGAATCAATTTAGGGCCAGTTCCTCCGCATCTGGAACCGCGAACTGTCGATTTTGGTCCCAAACTGCTAAATATATATATATATGTAAAACATCTTGATTTTTTTCAGGATCTTATTTATTACTCTTTATACTCAGACAATTTGATGCAACTGTTAAAATGTGGACCGGTGATTGTAGGGATTGAAACTTATAAATCTGACTGCTATATTGGGGTAAGTTTTAAAATTAGCCTTAAAAAAAAGTAATTGGTTCTGTTTTTTGTTACTAACTATTTTTTCTTAACTTATAAATCTTTAGACTGCTATAATGGGGTAAGTTTTAAAATTAGCCTTAAAAAAAACTAATTGGTTCTATTTTTTGTTACTAACTATTTTTTCTTAATTTAGTGAATTTTTACTTGTAAGAAATAGGGTAAGATGATTCTTCATTACATGGTGGTTATGGGGTACGGGTTTTATAGGAGAGAGTACTTTATCGTGGCCGCCAATAGTCAGGGCACATCATGGGGATGAGCGGATTTATCTTTTTTCATGGAGATTATTTCAAGTCAATAATAAGGGAGCTTTCTATACATAAATTGAGTTCCAATTTCTTAGGGACCATTTTGAGCTTTTTGCACCTGTATTAGGCTCTCTATTTCTTACGCCCCTTGTAGTTTAAGTGTTTGGTGTCCTAATGTTAAGTGCTTACTCTTATACAAGTTATTAATATTTAATTTCATTTTTTTCATGTTTTTTTCCTTCTAACTTTACCATTTCATTCTTTTTGAAGACATTGATGGATTCAAATTTTGGAGGCTAAAATTTGGGCCAATGTCGAACTATTTTAAAAGCATTGACTTGGTTGGTGGTGGTCTGATCATGGTACATGAATTTACACATGGTATTTTAATGGTCCATCGTAGGTGGAAGATTAGGATTATGATGAAGAATAATGAGGTGAAGATTGTTACTGTTACTAATCTTTTAAGTCAATTTGTGTGTTGGGAAATTGCGAAGTTATTAAGCTTAGCCGATCTTAAAGAAAATCAAGATAATTGACAAAAAATTTATGAAATATATATAAGTTAATTGTACAATATATATTTTCATATATAATCATATAAAATAGTAATTTTTAAAAATCAAACATTATATACCAAATAGTAGGCCCGGCCAAGGGCCCGTTTTGGCCCGATTCTGGTCAAACCTAGAACCAGCCTGAACTGGCTGGTTCTGGCCCTAACTAGTAGGGAGAATCGATTTAGGGCCAATTCCTTCACATCTGAAACCGTGAGCTGCCGATTTTGGTTCCGAACTACCAAATATATATATATATATATATATATATATTTATATATATATATATAATTAAACATATAAATATTTTTAACATCTTGATTTTTTGTCATGATTTTATTGATTGCTCTTTATACTCGGGCAATTTGATGCAATTATTAAAATGTGGACCGGTGATTATAGGGATTGAAACTTATAAATCTTTGGACTGCTACAATAGGTTAAGTTTTACAATTAGCCTTTAAAAAAACTAATTGGTTCTATTTTTGTTACTAACTATTTTTTTCTTAATTTAGCGCATTTTTACTTGTAAGAAACACGGTAAGATGATTCTTCATTTTTTCCTTCTAACTTCACCATTTCATTCTTTTTGGAGACATTGATGGATTCAAATTTCAGAGGCTAAAATTTGGGCCAATATTGAACTATTTTAAAAGCATTGACTTGGCTGGTGGTGGTCTAATCATGATACATGAATTTACACATGCTATTTTAGTGGTCTACCATAGGTGGAGGAATAGGATTATGATGAAGAACAATGAGGTGAGATTGTTATTGCTACTAACCATTTGAGTCAATCTGTGTGTTGGTATATTACGAAGGTGTTAAGCTTAGCCAATCTTCAAGAAAATTAAGATAATTGACAAAATTTTTAAAAAATATATATATAAGTTAATTGTACAATAAATATTTTCTTATATAATCATACAAAATAGTAATATTTAGAAGTGAAATACTATATACTAAATAGTAGTCCCAGCCAAGGCCCCGTTTTTGCCCAATCCTGGAGTTGGTCAAACTCAAAATCAAGCTGAACTGGCCCTAACTTGTAGGGGGAATCGGTTCAGGGCCAATTCCTCCCTATCCGGAACCTTAAACTGCCAGTTCTGGTCCCGAACCGCCATATATATAAATTTTTTTTTACTTTATTGTTAAGGGGTTATGCATTGGGCCCTCCCCCCATCCAAGTAACCATTTGAATGGGAGAGATAATATCAATTATAAACACCATAGGCCAGATAGTATAATAAAATAAATCACAAAGGGTAAGTGGCAAATCACAAGTTGTACCAACAGACATGCCAAGGATAAATGTTGGATTCTTCTTCCTGTGTTAAAGTCAAAAGACAGAAAAGGCAACCAAGGGAGGAATGACAAGAAGGCCACCTTTATTGTGCAGCAAATAGAAAAGCTTCCTGAAATGAAGTAACCTAATGCTACACTAACCCTTATGACAAGATTATTAAATATTAAAGATGCTTATAACCAAGAAGAGTTGTTTCATTTGACTATTCAGGTCATACAAAGTCTTATGCAGACCATTAGTCTATTGATCCAGAATGTCAAAAGAATTTGATTTCAAAAGTCTTAGCAGAGAAGTTGGGCTTAGAAACAATGCCTCACCCAAAGCCATATCCTCTAGGTTGGATATAGAAGGACATTAATATGCAAATTACAAAACAATGTACTTTTAAATTTTCCATCACCATTTATTGTATTGATGAGATAACTTGTGAAGTGCCTATAAACATATGTCAAGTGATATTAGGCAGTCCATATTTATGTGACTGGGATGCCATTTACTATAGGAGGTTATGCCAGTATCGTCTTGTGAAAGATGGGAAAGACTTCCTTACAATTCCTATAAGCCTCAAATAATAAATATTGCGTGAGAGTGGAATTGGAAGGAAAAAATAATATAAAGTTGAATTGGAGTAGGCTTAGTGTAACCTAAGGCCTCACAAGCCTGAAGTAATAGACTAGATAAATCGAGCTTTGTGAAAGAATTTGCATGAAAAGAAGCTCCTTCTGCCAAGGAGAAAAATGAATCAATTTCTTTAGAACCATTAACTGCGGCATCTTCATCCTTTTCTGATCTATAATCTTCCTGATTAAAATTACATAAAATTACCAATATAAGAATTATGATTTTAATTGAAAATGCAAATAAGGTGTTAAAAACAAAAAGATACTTCTTTGTCAAGCTCTTCGGAGTCGAAGGTGTTATTGTCCTCATCATCGAGAGTCACAATGGTTGTGCGAGAGCGTTATTATTGGAGTGCTTTAGAAATCTTATAATCGACGAAAGTAGTTCTTCTATGAGTGTGTTCTTCTATTACTGATTCAGAGTAAGAAGCAAAGTCCCATGGTGATTGACTATTCCAGTTTGAAGGTTTCTTCTTAACTTCTTCTTCTTCGTCATCATCATCTTCTTCTTCGTCATCATCATCTTCTTCTCCTCCTTCTTCTTGTTCATATTTTCCTCTTCTTCTTCTTTTTCTTCATGTAATATTTCGAGCTCTTCGTCGTTGGGAGGTTCGAAAGCCTTTAGCCATGGCAAGACCGTTCTCAGCTCTTGCTTATATGTCTGCTTAGAAAGGTTTTTAGGCACTGGAGGTTTTTAGTCACCCGTTTATATATTACAAGGCTCAATTCGACCCCTGAACTTTTTCTCAAGTGCAATTAACACCAAAAATCAACTTTTTGGACTAATAACTCCAAAATTTTTCATTTAGCTCCAAATTAGTGAGTAAGGAACACCATCCTACAAAAGAAAAAGCAATGTGAAATATAACAAACATTAATAAATATTTTTTATTTTAATTTTTCCATTTTTCTTATATTTTCTTAGTTACTTCCAAACTCATAGTTTTTTTATTTTTCAAAAATTCATTAAAAAAACTAATATTTACTTGATAATTTTTATGCCAATTAATGGTAATTGTGATAGAAGTGATAAATAATATAATTTTGTAAAATATAAGGGGGAGATAATATAAATTTTAAAAACCATAGGCCAATTAGTATAATGCAACAAATCACAAGGGGCAAGTAGTAATTCACCCTTTATGAGCTGCTTCTTAATGCTTTCAACCACTTTCGCACTTTACCTCAACTTCTATTTTATGTTACTAATTAATTAAATTAACTAATTAACCACATCTCCTGAAATTGGGTACTGATTTTATGTAAAAATTATGAAAGAAATAATTTAATAGCCATACTACAATGTTCCCTTTCATTCTTATCATCTTTTTTTACAGCTTTTTTTTAGCTAGTTAAAACGGTTTTGAATCCTTACTATAAGAGGGAGAGTAAAGGGGAGTGATGTGGTCCAAGAACAAGCTTTGGAGTTCTTAGACAAATTGGATAGGTAGTGGCAGTTTCGTAATTAAAGTGAAGTTCTGAGTGTCCGATTTGAGTGATTTCGGTGGCTAATTTGGGTGGAATTGGGCCACTGATTCAAAATCATGAGCTTTGCTCGTGTTGCCCTATGGATTTTGGCCAAATTCGATTTTTTGGGCCTTCAAATCACTGTTTTTCTATTTTAGTAATTTTTCCTCTTTTTATTAGGAGTTTATTTAGGGTTTATTTTAGGTATATAAGCTTATTTTTCACCTTGTTTGGACG
>CATIWM010619062.1:0-12361 GCA_949671775.1 Mallotus repandus | reverse complement strand
TTTTTTAACTGTTGAAGTTATTTAATTTCCCATTGTAAGGAATGACTAAAGGGAGACAGGAGTTTAATTCCATTTTTCATATCTGAAGATTTACACCTTTTACCATTTAGATCACTCACTGTTACATTAGCAGCTGAGTTATATATGCAAGAACTAGGTTCATTGTGCATGCTAATTCATTATTTTTCAAAACGTTCATAAGACATGTTAACTATACATATGTATATGTTAAATTGACTCTCAAGTGATTTCTTGATTAAGATTTCTTACTTTAGAATACAACGTTAAAGTTGCTCAAATCTGAGTTGCATCCATAGTGAACAAGATGCCTTGTATTAAAAAAGAATGATGCTCATTCATTCACATGTCCAAGAAGAGAATACTTAGGCATAAATGTTTCAAAATAAAAATTATGAAGTATTAAATCATGATGCTCTTATCATATCAATTAAATTAATACATAAATAACCAATATTTGTTGGTCTAAATAATAAGAATTTTAAATTCTTTTAAATAAAATTTTGAGTTTACTAATAATCATTAGACTTAATTGGTAAGGAGTTATTCCCACTTATACTAAATTTCGAGTTTGAATTCTAGTGTATGCAATGACACTAAATTAGTTATTGGAAAACTTTTATCACCCTTATAATTTTATTTAGGTTGAATCAGTTTAATTAAAATTCAGTAAAAGCTTTGAATACTGGTGGTTTATAAAAAAAAGTTTTGAAAAAACTGATTCAATTATCCAATAAAAAAATTACATATGTAGATAAACTAAATTTGAAGTTTCTTTCTTTTATTATTATAATCTAACAATACTCTATATTAACTAAAATTTTCATGCTTACATTTTCAAATATATTTAATTTTGTCCTAAAAATTAAAAAAGCAAAAACATAACAGAAATTAGAAGCATAACATATTCGAAATAGACAAGTGAGAAATATAATTAGCTTATTGTGTTTGCGTCTCACCAAGTCTAAAACTATATACCTCATCGATGCTGAGGCAGATTCATCGTCATGTGCTAGTAGTAGTAGTGGTAGTAGTGATCACCATGTTACAACATACGAGCATGAATATCCTGCACTCTTGTTGCTCCATTTACTCAGTGTTCAGTCAAAATGCGTGCAACACGCCCACATCTACATCCACTAGTAAAAGAAAAGGTCTGCTAGTGACGCATTGTAAAAACCATCTTATAGCAAATTCGGAATATATAGGCACACACTTCTCCACTTTTGACGATTGAAATGCCTATAAAATCCATTACCCTCTTCCATTTGTGTGCTATATATTGTTTGCTCTCATCTTCAGTTTGAGGCCATTGATTGTCTTGTTAATTATATGGTCGCCTTATATATTCTTTTCTATACTTGTAATGCATCCTCCACTTACATAACAGAAACTGTGCCAATTGACCTAACTAGTAGACCATTTTTACACTTGTTAAGAAAAAACGTTTCCACTTTCAACGATCATCAAAAACCATGCATTTCAATAAAACTAGCGACTTACATTTTTTGCACATGCCCACAAAATTGAAAAATTGTAAGTCAATGTGATTGGTGTCCAGGATATAATCATATAAATTAAAAAAATAAATATTAATAAATAATATCTTTTAATAAAAAACAATGTTTAATTTTTTTTTTGTCTCTATTAAAATAGGTGGAATGGTGTGGCATCCTGTCATACCGAACGAGAAATCTTAAACTCAAGACCTCCCTCACCAGTCACCACTAAGAAAAATTAATTTTTAAGGTACCATTCTAAATCTAAAGGGACCCACTAAATTCTACCAATTGGTAAATGTGGTAATCTCTTGATCAAACATATCCCCTTCCCATACTAACAACTAATAATTGAACATTGATAACTCTGAATCGTATCTTTGCTCGTGCAACCTGCATCAACGAGGAAGCCGGGCGAAGGGGTGGGGTTTCCCCCATAAACACTCTGAAGATTAAGTCAGTAATTGTATGGGAAATAATAATAAAGTAAGGAAAGTAGAATAAAGTAGAATGGTGTTAGATGATGAGGTGATGATGGAATGATGGGATGATGTAGAATATGAGAATATGAGAATGAATGTTCTCTCCCCCTTATGAGATGTAATGAGATGTATATATAGTGAGAGAATAACTCAAACCTCTTAGGAATAGGATTTCTTGTACTTATAGGATTGCCTTGTTTAGGAGAGAATAGACTTCCTTATCAAGCTTTCTTCTTATTCAAGCATTCTTCCTCTTTAGGGATTATAACCCTTATTAGAATAGGATATTGATATAGGGTATCAAGAGTCCCCCCTAAAAGTCTGTCCGAAATTTTCGGATTTCCAATAATCACATAAAAGATAACTGTTGTGCAAATATAAGAACTTTGCTTGAAATCTGATGTGTTATTAAAGGATGACCTGAAGTGGCCAGCCTCAGTCATAAATCATTGAGATGCTCGGTATATTAAGTCTTAGAATCACAGTAACAAAAAAATGCTCGGTGTTATAAAATGACCCGAGTTTCTGAACCTTAGTGATCAAAGTGACCTGAGGGTGCCAACTTCAATTTGAATACCCCTAGTATTGAAAAGCGAACCAACTTCAATTGCTGGAGTTTAATGCTCGGCGTCCCGAGGGATTAACCCACTAGTGTTATAGTAACACACATAATAGGACTAGCTAGTGATGGAGTTTTAAAATCTCAGTACTGAAAAGCGACATGAGGGTGCGAGTTTCCATATATACTCAACTTTATGAGATGCTCGGTGCAATATAGCGACTTGAGGATGCGAGTTTCCCTATATACTTGACTTTGTGAGATGCTCGGTATAATATAGCGACTCAAGGGTGTGAGTTTCCATATATACTCGATTTTGTGAGATGTACTAAGGATGCAAGTTTCCATATATACTTGACTTTGTGAGATGTTAGGTGCAATATAGCAACCCGAGATCTAGAGAAGTATTTCAATATTGCTCAGTTTTGTATTTTGATAGCTTTGTTAAGGACAACTATCTAGCCAGAATAATGATTGATGTTGAGTTTGAACATCTTTGCTGATGTTGATATTTATTTCGCTGAGTATTGTTGTTGTAGTATTTTTACAAAAGTGAAAGGATTTTTGTGATCCTGGTAGTGATTTTGAGCTCTTCTAGTCTGAGCTTAGTAATGTGGGATAGTAATTTAGTGAAGATTTTTTGAAAGGATGGAATGTGGGCTTTTTAAGACTAAATTTAGGTTTGTCCAATCTGAGTCATAAAATGAGCTTTGTAGTTCAAGTGAAAGGCCAAGGTTACACAGTTTCTAGAATAGAGGATATTGTATGACGCTGCCTAAGTTGTCTTAGAATTGCACTTAATGTATATAGTTGACTCTGTCCTTGAATTTCCCTTATTGAATGTTCTTTAAAATTTTTAGGAACAAGGATCTGTTGTAGAGTAGGATTCGCCTGAGTGCTATTTGATTCAATTTTGAGCGGGAGCCACCATTAGTGTTGCTTGACAATGTGTCTAATGTCATTTGATAATTTTTGCATGTTGATGTTTGAACTGATTGGTGCTTAAAGTAACATCTTTAGTAAACATATTTTCCTCATCTGTAATGATAGATAAAAGAACAACAATTTTGGGATCGTTTCATCAATCTCAATTGATGGTCAGTCCTTGAATTAAAAAATATATCAATGTGATTAGAGCACGCTTTTCAAACTTCATGAATGGAGTTATAATAATCACGTATTATACGAATATCTATATATAGATGTGTAAGCATGCTTATGTGTGGTTGTGTAAATATGCTTATGTGACAAGCTGCACTTATTCCATGAGTATAAAACATATATGAAAATAATGAAAATAAATAATTGAGAAAGAAAAGAACTTATCTTTGATGTGCTTTTGTCCCGCCTTCAAGTTTAACGACTATTTATGTTCGTTGAAGTTATTCAGTTTTTGTTGAATATCTGAAGGTCTCTCCATAATCTTTTGTTTATGTAATTTGACTGTTCAAGAAAATCTTTGTTATTGTCTGAGTTTGTGTATTCGTGTCCTTGGCTCCTTGTTCTACCTTGAATTCATTCCCCGAGAATGTCTTGATATGTCTGAGTGTCTAATTCTTAGATTTGATTCCAATGTTAGACTCGGATGCATTAGGATGAGACTTCATCATATTTTATTCTAGGTTGGCCATGCTTTATGAACTTTTATGGGCCTCAAGCTCTCTTTTTCAGGGTGTCATTAGTTATTGTTTGAGCATGAATGAGTGCTTATTTGCTTTATTCAAGTACGAGTGAGTACTGAGGACTGTCAATATAACTTGGCGAGGTTTCTAATATTCGACCGTTCTGAGCATAGCCTGCAACTTGGTTAGCTATATTAAAAATAAATAATTTGCTAAAAAATTTATTGGCTTGTATGCCCAAGTCCTGCTATTGGATTGGAGTTCAAGTGAAGTCGATATTGTATGTGTGTTTGTCTCTCAGAGCTATGGCTAAGTTGTAGCTCGTCTATTTCTGACTCGTTTGTTAGTTGTTATAAGAATTTGCAAAAATGAGATTTTTGATATGGTCAATTTATAGAAGTGTATATATTCTGGTAGTGAGGATTTGACTCCCTGATGACCGGGCAAACAAACCACTTGCATGCATCGAGGTGTTGTAAGTCTTCCATTGATTTATTTAAGTCCATGCATAGAGCCATGCACTGGCCTTCACCTTAAAACAAAGTGTGTCTCCTGCTGCCCTTTCTTTTTTAAGATAAACATGCTATATCATCCTCAAATTGGAGGTGGAGCTGCTAAATATTTGCTTATGATATTAGTACTTGGTTGCTCGGTAATTGCTTGGTGCTTTATGCTCATTGCTCGGAGTCCGACATTTGTTTCAAATAAAATAAAATTGGGATTTTAACTCAGATCCAGGTGTCTGAAATTTGAATAATTGAGAATAAAACCTTGATGTCCGACTATCCTTGAGTTTTGGATGCTTGAATATTCGATGTTTAATGCTTGGTGGGGGTCATTGCTTGGATGGAGTTATTGATTGACTGTGGAGCTTGTCAGATAGCAACCATACGCTCTTTAATGACATCAGATGGGTCAACAAGCTCGGCTTTGTTTCATCAAAAATAAAATGAATTTACTGAGTTGAAGCCTGGTATCTAACTATTTTCAGATTCTGGTGATGGATGTTTGGTGTTCGGGGATCAGCGACTGATCCAAGAATCGATCTCGACGATGGCTTTTTACTTTGCAGTCCTTCTTAACTTCTACAACCTAACTTTTAAATTTTTTTTTACAAGAAAACCATTGATCTGGGTCTAGCTACAAACGTCAATTCATCAGTGGCTTGGCTTAATCCTAACATCTTTCATGTATACTTCAGAGGCTATTCTCTAAAATTTATAGGCCGACCAACATGATCTTTGTTCAGTAATAAGGAACTCGGTCTTCTGCAATCAATCTTGATGCATGTTTTAAATAAAAGCAAGATCAAAAATCAAACTTAGACGTTCGACTGTCTCTAGGTTTCGGTGCTCTGAAGTTCGATGCTTGAAGCTTCGGTGGATGCTCATAAAGTGGATGTTCAGAGCTCAACGATTGCTCGGATATCCAAGGCTTCGGTGTGTTCGGTTACCTTAGGACTTTCATTGATTATTACTCGAAGTCCCAGTGCTTATAAAGTTGATGCCTAATATTCCGTGCGCGGTGTATGTTTGAGTGCACTGAATATGGAGTCTGCCTCTGTCATCTTTAAGATTGACACGAAGAGTGCTTAACATGAGTGCTTGATGCTTTGTGTTTGGCGATCGGGGAATGTTTGTTAACTTCAGCAGGTGCCGGATGTTCAATGAATGAGAGGGCGTGGAATCTAAACTTTGTAATGCTTCATGAAATGTTTATTAATTCATTGGACCATGTTGTAGCTTCATGTAATTTTGTACTTCACAACTTTATGTTAATGAAATCAGGTATGTTGTATAGTATTCTCTTCTTGTTCTAGTCTCATTTACTGTTCATCAATCAATATAGGCAAGAATGCTACATCTCCTTTAGGCTTTACTGCTGTTCGAAATATACAAAGCAGATAGAAACATCGAAATCTAATTCTGAGCATTAGAAGAGATGTTTCTTTTGTGGTTTGTAATTGTCCATATGCAACTCAGGGTATATGCTAGCTCTCCAGCTGCTTTGAAACAAATTTTGTTTATAAAAAGATCATATGCTACTTTGATTAGTCTAGAAACTCCCATATGTGTAGATATATACTTTTATGAATTTCGAAGTCATTGATAGAAAATAATTTTTCCTTGATTTCCTTCCATGATTGCAAATCCATCTTTTTCACAAGGGCAATGCTAATCAATGATGCCCGCTTCATTAAGTCTGTTGGGTGGATCGTATACATGATTTTTTTAAAGCTGCTCATATTTGCATGATCTTGGTGGATGTAAACCAAGCACCCAGTTGTTCCATATTCTATCAAATCTTCTTTATGAGCAAAATCAATTTTGGTTGCCAAGAATGCAAATCTAAAGCTAAAGTGTGGTGTCCTTCGCTTCGACTCTTGAGGTGGGTGTCAAATATTTAAGACCATTGCATGAGAGCAATGGGAAACTCAAATTCTCTACAATTTGGTTTGCTTGTACTTGTCTCCTTATTGGTAATATTGTTGCTTTCATAAGCTATTTTTTGCTACCATAAAAACTATTAATCCTTCCGATGTTGTAGCCTTGCCATACGAAGCGGATAGAAAAGTATCGCTTTGACAACCTCGACACTATTTCAATATGAATTTGCTGTTGATGACTAAATTTTTATGAACATGTTTAGAGAAAGTGTGATTATATAAGGTTCCAGCAAACAATGATAATTCAAAATTAATTCAGTTTTGCCTACCTTTTGAAGAAGACGAGGTAAGTTCCTATAGATGGTGCCATTTGATAACTCCAAATCGTATCTTTACTGATGGAACCTGCATCAACGAGGAAACCGAGTGAAAGGGTAGGATTTCCCCCCACAAACACTCCAAAGATTAAGTCAATAATTGTATGGAAAAATAATAATAAAGCAAGGAAAGTAGAATGATGTTGGATGATGAGTTAATGATGGAATGATGGGATGATGTTGGATATGAGAATATGAGAATGAATTATCTCTCTCCCTTATGAGATGTATATATAGTGAGAGAATGACTTAAACCTCTTAGAAATATGATTCCTTATACTTATAGGATTGTCTTGTTTAGAAGAGAATAGACTTCCTTATCAAATTTTCTTCTTATTCAAGTATTCTTTCTTTTTAGGGATTATAACTCTTATTAGAATAGGATATTGATATGGAAAAAATTAGTCTTCAGGATACCATTCTAAATCTAAAAGGACCCATTAAATTTTAGCAATTGGTAAATGTGTTGATCTCTTGATCAAACATATCTCCTTCGCTTACTAACAACTAATTATTGAACACTATTAAAAAATAATTAATTTTTAATTAAAAAATAATGTAAATTGATATAAAATTCATGTTGAAGTAATACTTAAGTTAGCATTTACTAAACTTATAATTTAGGCACAATAAATACATAGCCACTCGTATTTATAGTGAAAATTCTAACTCCTTCATGTATTTAAGATTTGACCTCATAAACACCTCAATTTATAATATTTTTATCTTTTAAATACCTCCATTTTTCTTTATAGTCCTCAAAATTTATGTAAAATATCATTTTAATTCTCTCAATTTTTTATTATTTTCAATCATAATGTTTATTAATATTATTAATTTATTTAAATTTTCTAATTTTTTTTAAAAATTGAAATGATAAGTGTATTTTTAATTTTTAAAATTTTCACATAGTTGAATTAAAATTAAAAATAATTTATTTACATACATAAACTTTAATAGTGTATATTGAAAAATAAAATAAAATATATATTTTTATAAATAATATTTGCTGAGCATGGAGATGGAAGGGGGAGAGAGAGGATTTGAACCCTACACCTCTTACAAGTGTCATGTCCTGCGACGACACTGACAAGATGAAAAATCATCTCATTTTAAATTGGCTGGATATATATAAATAATATTTATTGATTATTTAGTTGATTATTAAAATTTTATAATTTAAATTATAAAATTTGTAACATGTTATAAATATAATGTTGTCTTCCAATATTATTAATTATATTTTATTATTAATAATTATAGTTTAAAAAGTATTAATAAATTAAAATTATTATATTATGAATAATTTAATATGAGATATAATCAAAAACTTTTAAATTAATAATTGAATAACTAACAAAAAATAATTACGCAAATATAAATTTTATTCTAATTTTAAGTCGACATTATTAACAACTATATATAAATAAAATATTTTTAAATTAAAATTAAAAAAAAGTGAATATTAGAAAACTATATTAACAATATAGAAGTAATTTCTATTTTAATTTGGTTAATAATTGAAAAAAGTAATAATTCTTATTATTGTATAATTCTTCATTAATAAATATTTTTCAAACTAAAAATTAATATCTCAAAAAAAAATCTAATAGTTATAAAATTATAAATGATATAAATTAAATAAATTATATGTTCATCTATCGTTTGATCGAATAACTATCTATTAATGGCCTATTTTAGTATTTACTTCTGTGAAACTAACATATCTCATATTAAATTATTCAAAATATAATAATTTTAATTTATTAATACTTTTTAAATTACAACTATAAATAATAAAATAAAATTAATAAAATTAATAAAATTTGAAAATTTCATTATATATATAGAAAATATTGCAAACTTTATATTTTAAATTATAAAATTTTAATTATCAACTAAATAATCAATAAAAATATTATTAATTACAAGGATATACATTATTTAAATCTATACATATAAATAAAATGTTATTAATTTTAAATTAAAATATTAAAAATTTAAAATATACCTATCATTGTAATTATAAAACAATTAGAATATATACTTGTGTTAATAAATTAATAATATTAATAAAAAATATGACTAAAAATAATAAAAATATATTAAAAAAAGTGCGAGAATTAACATGATAATTTATAAAAATTATAAGAACTTTAAGAAAGCATAAAAATATTTAAAAGATACAAATATTATAAGTTGAGAAACCTATGAAATCAGATTTTAAGTATAAGGAGAGGTTAGAATTTTCATTTCAAGTACAAGGGACTATAATTTATACATCTAAAATAAATAAATAATTATATATATATATAACAACACTTTTTACTTGAAAATCAAATATAATTTGAGTTAATTGTAATTACAGAAATTCAATTTTTTTTTAAATCACCGATATTGTTGAACTTCAAGTAATTTGGTTCAATTTAGATAGGAACATAAAAGTAGTAAAAAAATTTTAATAACTAATTTAACGTGATTATATAGATAAAAATTTAAATTTAAAATTTGATTTAAATGATAATAATTTTTTAATTTTAACGGCTGTTGATTACTTAAACCAATTTTTAATTTGACATATCTTCTCCCTTGACTCTGGTTCTACATTAGATAAAAAACAAAATCTTCCAAAATAAATAAATGCAAATCAAGGAAATTGCCTCTACCCTTTTTTTTTTCTCCAAGGTCGTCTCCAAGCCCTTCGAGGGGGCTAAAGACCTTAGAAGAGGCAGAGTCCATTGTATGAACTTATTTAATTTTTTCAACATCAAGAAAAAAAAAAAAGAATAAGCAACAAAGCCCACGCGTTATCTCTCACGCTCTCTGCACTCCTGGCTATTCTTCATCCCCACGCTTTTCGCTTTTCAGGCGCGTGGTATCTCTAAACCTCGTTTTCATTTATAGACTTTATTAAATTTCCATAGTAGCCTCAATAATAAACTGAAATACTCTAAGAAGCTTCCTCGTCAACGCAAAGTACAGGTCCTGAATAGGAATTTCGACCCTGTCTTCTTCTTCAACATTACCTTCCATACTAAGATAATAAAAAAAAAAACTATTAATTAACAATACCAACAAGAAAATCCCACCATAATTAACCTTTATAATCTCAATTATTTAATGCTATACTCGTTTTCTTCAACTTCTTCGCCTCTACCCATCTCCATAGTCATCTCATCATGCCTAGCTGCATATAAGCTTGATACATAACACTGCCCAATTCTCTGCAAACACCCAAAAGCACTTCCTATCGTTCTTTCTTTCTGTCTTTCTTTGTTTTGTATCATGGAATTTTTCACCAAAACCATGGCTGTTAAGCTCCGCAGCCACCTTGATAAGTACCTGATTGCTGATGATGGTGGTGAGACCATTCGTCAAAGCAGAAACGGCTCTACTCGCAGAGCTCGATGGCTTGTCGAGCTTGTCGAAGAAGGAAAGAATTTTATTCGGCTCAAGACGATCGATGGAAGATACCTTACAGCTTCTGATTTGCACTTTCTTTTGGGTATGACCGGTAAAAGAGTGATCCAAACTAAACCTGAGAATATTAACGACTGGAACCTACTGTGGGAGCCTGTCAGAGATGGGTTTCAGGTGAGATTAAAAAGCTGGTGCGGTAAGTTCTTGAGAGCTAACGGTGGAACGCCGCCGTGGAGGAACTCTATTACTCATGATGAGCCGCATACTGGTTCAACTGTGAGGTGGATTTTGTGGGACGTGGAGGCAGTGGAAGCGGTGGAGACGGAGTCTTTGTCCGAGTATTTGATATCCATGTCGAGTTTTAATTCTTCTGTTCCTGACGATGTTCTCGAAGCTGCTTCCGATGAGTATTTGGGGTCGGAACCTGGTTCGCCGGTTTCGGTTGTATCCTCTGTTAGAACTCCTAGGTTGACCGTAGTTAAGTCTATGTCTCCAAGGTTGTCTCCAAAGAAGGTACGTATAGATTTTTTTATTATCATTTTCTTTAACTTGGAAAATTATGTGGTTAATTTGGTAGTTAATAAATCTCAAGAAAATCCTTAGGATTCTACTGTTAAATAAGCAAAATTTTTGCCATTTATTGGAATTTTACAAAAAAAATTGATATGTTTTTATTTTTAAATTTAATATATGTACAGATATAAGGCTAAATAAGAAATTTAATAATTAAATTTTTTATAATTAAGGAAGGTTTATGGTTTACCTATTTAGGTGAACCAAAACTATTGATTAGAGTGTCTTCAAGTCACGTAGTAGTAGGCCTTGGATTCTAGATTAAATGATAAAGAAAAAGGATTAGTTCCTTTTTGAAATACTTTTAATATATTTCTTCAAATAGGAAATATACATTTTACACTATCTAAATTTTCCAATAAATTTATATATATAATTCACAACGAATATTAAATTTGAAATCTGCAATATTTAATTAATAATTAGACATCTTAAGTAATTTTTAAGATACAACTCAACCTCTTAAAGTAGTCTAATGGCACCAAATTCCATTTTTTATCAGATGTATTAAGAAGGTTAGAATTTCGATCTCTAATCTCTACAAAACTAATGGCAACATGATAAAAAATGTTGTGGAGTCTATTTGAGAAAGAAAAAGGAACAAAAACTTTAAGAAACAACTCTATAGAAGCAATATCTGAATGTAAGTTTATCTAACTTCATTGACACAAGTTGGAAAAAAAGTTAATGTAACATTAGCAAGAGAGTGTACTACAAATAAAAAAAAGAAGAAAGAACCATATCCAAAACAAAAGGAAATTGCTTTATAGTTAGACAAAAATTGTAGCATCAAAAAGCAGAAGAAACAGCAAATTGCGTGAATTAATGGTCTGGTCTTTCCCTACTTTTTGTCATCTTTTTAGCACAGAGATTTCTTGTTTCTTTAATTGGTTCAGTAGAGGCGTACAATTAAACTCCAGAGATATTCATAAGAGAGATTGACAAGAAATGAACTATGAAAAGTGAAAAAAAGATGAACTGATGCGGTAGTTTGGACAAATAGAACATCAAACGTTCACACTCAAAACTTCATCAATGCACAGAATAGTTGAATTTCCGAATCTTAGCAAGATGAGCATATGCACATGTATATACGTATATAATCTTTACCATATATATATACATATATATATCTTACCAACCTTTCTGCACTAAGCTATATATAAAAGGTGGTAAAGATATGACCACTAGCTATTAGTTAGACGCATGCAAACTTTTAGTCAAGTTGAGCTTATTGTGTCTAGCATTTTCCTCTCTTTCGTGGCATTTATATGAGCAGTGTAGTGTCGTCGTTTGTAGGTTGGTGGGCATCCTTATCAGTTATCAATTATTAATGAATCTACCAGGGTAGCATATATTTGGAGTATATTTTTATAGAAGAAAGATAATTTTTTTAACGATTAGTTTGGATGATTAAATTTTATT
>CATIWM010619024.1:0-10927 GCA_949671775.1 Mallotus repandus | reverse complement strand
ATGAACTAAACATCTTCAATTATTGTTAAACCAAGTAATAAATATCTTCAGCTGTTGTAACAACAATAAATAAACAAAATTTTCTACTTTTATATTTCTAAAGAATAAGGATTTTATTTTTTTTACTTTAATTTGTTTATTAAAATATCCAACAACTTTTTTTAAAAAATTATTTGATACTTATTGATCATCAGTATGTAATAAGTTTACAATCCTTATGATGTATATGTAACACCAACAAAAAAAAAACCTAAAAAAATCAACAAAACCTAAACAACAAAAAAATAAAAATTAACAAAATTTTATGTTGTTGATTTTTTTTATTTTTTACTATTTTTAAATTATTTTTTCATTATTAATGACAAAATTAAGGCCATAAATAAAATTTTTACTTTTATTAATATTAATGATAAAATTAATAATTTTTTTATATATCTCATAATTTTTATTGTTATTTTTTTATTTTTAAAAAAGTTCAACAAATATAAACAAAGAGAAAACAACAAAAATAATTGAAATCTACAACTGAAACAACAAAAATAACAAAAATCAACTAAAACCAACAAAAACAACAAAAATCAACTAAAACCAACAAAAATAACAAAATATTACAGTTGTTGATTGTTATTTATTTTTGTTTATTTTTGTTAATTTTTTATTTTTACTATTTTTAAATTATTTTTTCATTATTAATGACAAAATTAAGGCCATAAATAAAATTTTTACTTTTATTAGTATTAATGATAAAAATAATAATTTTTTTTATATATCTCATAATTTTTATTGTTGTTTTGTTTATTTTGTAACAAAAATCAACAAATATAAACAAAGAGAAAACAACAAAAACAATTGAAACCTACAACTGAAACAACAAAATCAACAAAAATAAACAAAAGCAATAAAAAATTACAGTTGTTGATTTTGGTTTATTTTTGTTGCTGTTTGTTGCAATTGTTTATTTTCTTGCTCTTACTCTCATTAATTATTGAAGATTATGGATAATTTTTTGTTATTTAGAATATATCAAAAAATAATAATTAAGTAAAAAAGAATAACAAAAAAAAGAAAAGAAGGAAAAAAAGAACAAACGCCGAAGTTGAGGCATGATTTTAAAAAATGTCTCACTTTTGAGATAAAAGTGAAAGCAATAAAAATAAATTTGAAAGAAAAAAAATGAGTCTGCCGTTAACGAAATTAATTGGGTTGACCGGGTCATGGGATGAAATTTCTCAATAATTTTTTTCCCTGCGGTGATAATTTGGTGATTAAAGGAGTTAACTCAGCTCCCTGAATGTGTGTCTGATGTGTGGTCATGTGGGGGAATCTGCTGTATCATATTTTTAGGAAATGCCCTTGGACTAGAGCGGTGTGGTTTTCATCTTCCTTAATGCTGCTTTCAGATGGTTCTCAATCTCAAAATCTTTTTGAATGGATTAAGGAATTACTTAATGCTCTTGATACAGATTCTTTTTGTCTTTGTGCCTTCATATTTTGGAATATATGGTATTGCAGAAATAGACAGCTCCATGGACTAGGAAGAACATCTGCTGTGGAAGTGGGAAAGCTAGCCAGTGATTATCTGACTTTGTTTCGACAGTCCCAACATGTACCTCAGCTTCCCAAAAATGATGTTTCCCGCTCTTTTCGATGGCAACCCCCCACCCCCCCTTCTTCTGGTGTGCTCAAACTGAACTGTAACGCTGTAAAATCCCTGGACTCTACATCCGCTGGGTATGGCGTGGTTGTCCGAGACTCTAATGGGGCTGTACTGCTTTCCGCAGCCGAGAAGGGCCTCCTAGGATCCTCTGTTGAGGAGGCAGAATTGCAAGCCATATGTTATGGTCTTACTGTTGCAACTGAAGTAGGGTTCCGCAAGATACAAGTTGAATCTGATAGCATCACCGCGATCAATAATATCAAACAAGGACAATCCGGTTTATCTCCTCTTTTCATGCTCTACGATGATGTCCTCAAACTATCAGCAGCTTTTGATTCCATTTTTTTTTCTAATTGTAATCCGCAATGTAATAATGTTGCACATTGTTGGGGGATGTTCCTCCTGTGGTCTCTGGTTTTGTACTTGGCTACTTGCTAATTCTGCAGCTTTGAATTAATATTATGAGTTTTTCTTTCAAAAAAAAAAAGGCGGCTTTCTCTACATTATTTCCCCTTATACTCTTGTTTTCTATAGGCTTGATTGAAACCGATCCTAACAATTAAAAGCATTTTCAATGGATTGATCGATTCTTTCATTTTTTTGTGATTTTGACACGACTCTACCACGTATTAGAATTCGTTCTTAGTATTTTTATCCAAACATATATCAAAAGTCGAATTGATCAAATTTACAAACTAATTATTTCTCTCTTTTTTTTTAACTACCGTGCAATTAAGAGACTATCATATGATGAAATTTAATGAATTTTTTAAGAATATAAAACTTTTTGTTTGATGTGATAGGGTGCCACATTACCTACATTCCTACGAAGCAATTTATAAGTTAATTATTTAAACTTTTGACACTTTCAGGAATAATTCATATTTTGCCCTGCATTTTTATTTTTTTTCAATTTACCCCCTCTACTTTTATTTATATAGATTTAATCCTCATATTTTTTTTGTTCATATTAAATCCTTATACTTTTATTAACCCCTTCAATAAATATAATTTTGAAAATTTTCATCAACTATATTATAATTTAATTATTTATATTTTATTTTAAATATGATTATAAAAATACTATTAAATGCCAAATACTCTTATGAAAATTAAATATAAATTACATAATTGTAATTTATTAATTAACAAAAATTGTATCTAAAATTATAAAAATAAAAACTTTAACAAAATTTCACTAAATCTATTTAGTATTTAACAAAAATTGTATTTTATTTTAAAAAAAAATTGTATCTAACAAAAATTCTATTTAATTATTTATTTAGAGTAAACTAAAATAAAATTGTATCTAACAAAAATTCTATTAAATTATTTATTTAGAGTAAACTAAAATAAAATTTAGTAGAATATCACTTAAGTTTTTATTTTTATAATATTAGATAAAATTTTTGTTAACCAATAAATTACAATTATATAATTTAAATTTAATTTTCATAAAAGTATTTGGCATTTAATAGTATTTTTATAATCTTTATATTAAAAAATAAAATATAAGTAATTAAATTATATCATAGTTGAAGAAAATTTTAGAATTATATTTATTGAAGGGGTTAATCTTGCTAAAATAAAAGTAAAATAACTTAATGTTCACGAAAATAAATGTATAAGGGGTTAATGTTAATAAAAATAAAAGTATAAGGGAGTAAATCAAGAAAAAATAAAAGCGTAAGTACTCAATCTATACAAATAAAAATAGAGGGGATAAATCATGAAAAAAATAAAAATAAGGGGGTAAAATATAGGTTATTCCATACTCTTATTATAAAGTTAATCAGGTTATCATCTACCGTAAATCGATATATATATATATATGTCATTCTTCAGTGAAAATGTTTACTCAGATACAAATGAAGTTAAAAACCATTAGATTGATAATCAATCAATAATAGTCATTGATATAGAAAACCCGTTACTTGATAAAACAATTATTTAATTCAAAATTATTAACCTAAGACTTGTAGTTCCAGTATTTCTGTTGTGTTTAATGAAAGTATTATGTTCACGAGTGAACAAAAGAAAATTTCCTTAAGAAAATAATATGTCAACTGAGAGTAAGGAATATGTTTCTCAAGATTATTGTTGTGCTCTCACTCCATCTCTATCATCTCTAAAGCATAATGAAGATATGGTAATTTGAAAAGTCCCAGCAACACGGTGGCAATCAGGCGGTGGCAGCTACTGAGTACAGGTTATTGTGTTTGATTTCGTTTGCAGAATAGTTGTGTGAACTCTGGGTATTTTCGTACGTTCAGTATCAAAGAGTAGGAAAAGAAAGAAAAAAAAAACAGATGCAGTTGATGGCCAACGAAACAAAAAATGAAGTTGGCTTTTTAAAACCTATTACAACTGAGACTGTGAATAAAATCAGAGAGTGACCAAAAAGAAGCCGCAGTCCAAAAACTAGAGATTTTATTAGACTATACCTGTACAATTTTTTTTAGCTCATGTTTATGGTAGAATAAATGTTCTATGTAAAGTTGGAATACTTTAGTATTCTTTAATAAAATTGTCTGGTTTTGTGATTATTATACGAACAATAATATTATTGAATTATTTTATTTTTTTAATTTTACAAATTTGCAATATTGCAACAAGTGCTTACAGATTATAAAAGTGCTGCCGATTGCATATGAGGTCTCAGCCTCATATTTATAACATTTGGGGCCAAATCAGTTTATAATTCATGATTTTGAAGATTCAGGGCAATATTTATTAATCTTTTCATATAGGATTCCCAACTTATGATCATTATGTGTTTCCATTTAAAAGCATCATTCATTTGAATTTTTCTAATAGGCATTTCATTTATCTGGACTCAATTTAAGGGTGGAATCTGTATCTTCTCAGCATCATATCCCGAAAATGTAGCATCTATAAGGTTCGGTGCTGCTTCATGCTTGGGAATTCCTTCAAGAGGTTCTGGAAATCAATGGACTTACTAGCTATTCATTAGCGGTAATAAATCTTTAACACTTGCTAATAAATGTTGTGAACCATAATGATTAATCATAAATAGTCTTATGCCAATTTCATAATTCTTGGATGTGCACATGTAGATGCAGTTGGTGGATCATGTGTACACTTCAATGGATGGGGCAATGAAGAAAAAAGGTCCTGTTTTGGTCTCCATGTTTAACCTCATTGGAACAGTGATCTCAGTGGTGCTCTCTATCATTACCTTAGGCGAAACCATTATAATAGGAAGGTAAAATTTCAACAATATAATCAGTTCTGATAGTTTTCTTAGCGGTCCTCGCTTTTGTTGTCTCTAAAATGCTTAAGTTCGTGTTTATAATACAGCCTTGCAGGTATGCTATTGATGGTTACCGGTACGTGCTTTGTACTCTCAGTTATGAAGTTTGCTCGATGAATCGAAGTGGTTTTCTTATGAACTGGTTTTGTATATGGAAAAATATGATAAGATTGCATAGATATGAATGTTGTTTAGTTGCAGGCTTAAGCATATATCGTGAACTCTGTACATATGTTAAGTGAATGTCTTGTTTTCGTATTGAAAACTGAGCTTGGAATGATGCTTCTACAACAAGATAATGATTTAATAAACCTGTCAGAAGCATTAACAATGTGTTCATAGATGAAAGAAATCCATTTTTCTCATCATTTTTTTTTTTGTTAGAATAAGGAGTTATGACTGTGAGCTGAACCAATCAGAGTCATCTGAAATTATTAGCAATGTGTTCATATATGAAAGAAATACATTTTACTTATCAATTTAACATCAGATTCCAACTTCACATTGGAATGTGAAGTTGGATTCCTTAGTCAAATAATGACAAAATTAGGATAGTTGTGGTCATCTTAATAAATATTATTGGCAACTTGGCTTTTGTTCATTATTTGGAATGGTATTGTTTATTTAGTTTTGTTGTCAATATTAGCTTATTTGGATTATTCATTACTAATAACTGCATCTCAAAGACAACTGATCCAGCTTATTTATGCGGCGACACCCAACTGGTTCCTAACATGACATAACATTGGCGAAGCTATAAAAAGTTCTTGTTAACTTTTCCAAGATCATTTGAATAAGTTAGAGATCGAACACTAAATGAAGCTAGCTAGCCAAGAAAAATGTATAATATTAGTGATAATATTAATAATAATAAACTTTTAACAAGAGAACAAGAATACTTCATCATCGTCTCTGCTTTTTTTTAATGTAATCTCTGGTTTCACGTCTAAAGAAACCACTAGCTTCACTCATCAATTCTTTTTGTCCATTCATTATATTTCTTAGAGTAGCACTCTTACTAACACATGGCCTACCCTGCCACAGCTGTGATTGAAGTTGGTATATCACGTTCTGAGCATCGGAAGCGGATTCCCGCATAGACTGGGAAGTTACATTACCCTTCCCAACAGCAACAAACATATCCGAATGTGATTCCAAATTAAAGGGAATTGTAGCAGTGCCCAGATCAGATTCGATTGAATTGTGTACATTTGTTAGCATGGCAGCAGTCTCATGAGCAGAACAATTCTTCGACACTTGAGAATGATCCACCAGACCTTTAACAGGAGCATGGTGATTTTTCTGTTTCAAAAAGAAAAAGCATAGGTATATAAGGCTCCTCCAGAAGATAATGCAGGGAGAGATATTTCCCCAATTCAGATATTTAAAAAAATATATATATGTACGAGAATTTTACACAATTGTAACAAGATAAAAACAGCTTGTACTTTATTATGAATGTGACCGCAATGGATGCATTTCGTTGGGAGGATGAGAATTGTACTTTGTCTTAAGTGTGTATTACAATAGTTCCTATGTTACTAATCATATGAAATTCTGTACAAGTTCATAATTAGATAGCCCACCACACACATGCAAATCATAAAAAAAAGAATAGAAAACAGTTGTTCAGTTTCATAATTAGGTAGTCCACCATGCAAATGCAAACCATAAACAAAAGAATGGATAACAGTTGTTCAGAAAAGTGACAATCATGCAGTTCATTTGAACAAGCAAAATCAACTAATCCATTTAATAATGTCTTTCAAGGCTATAGCCAATCAAAAACCTGAATTCATGCAAGTTTCTAAAGGTAAAGGCAGGATCCCTACTTCATTTGAAGCATGAATATGAAAAAGGAATGGAAAAGCAAGCTGGCTTTTATGCAGCAGCTCTTCCTCAGCCAGCATCTTTCTCTGAGACATGCCCATCCGCTTGCTTCTCAATCCTTAATATTTTCTCTTTCGCATCCTTTTCATTCATGCAGATGAAACGATTTCCCATAGCTTAGCTTACTTTTAATTTTAATTTTTTTTGGAGGATTTGGAAAATTAAGGAAGAAGAAAATGAGGTGTTGTGTTTGATGAAGGGAGGAAGGAAGAAAAAAATCAGAATTTTTTTACTTATAAGCAACCGGTGACATTAATCTGTTGCAGACTGTCACTAACCTCCTATATAAGGTAAAATGTCCATTTGTATTGATGTAAATATATATATATATATATATAAAATACACACCAAATTACTAATATGATATACCTTAACTAAAACACTTGTACCATAATTAATATATAATTCCAAAAAAATCAATTCTTATTACCGTATAACAAGACACCACACTGCACTCACTAACATATTATTAAGTCATTTAACATTGCTATTAACCAAGATAAGAATTTAAAAGTTTTATAATGAAGTTGTAAAGTAACAAGTGAAGCGTCATTGGTTGGCTCCTCTGCATCACTTTTCAAAACTACCTGATAAAACACAGAAATGCCAAGTGGACACTGTACACTCATTCCAGAGAAATCGCATACGTTTTTTTTTTTTTTTAAAAAAAAAGAAAACAATAAGCCACCTCTTGTTGCATAAACTGCCACCTCTTTCTCTGTTCTCTGTTCTCTATTGGGTTAAATATTTTCAAATAAGAGAATATAAATATTCTCTTATTGCAATTGGATCAAATAGGTCAAATTTAAACTTTTTTTAATAAATAACCACAAAATTTTCATGTTTAAAGCTTACTTTGTGATTTTTGATATAATACCTTATTATTATCATTAATATAATTTTACACCTTTTATATTTCCATTGCTAGAAAATTCAGCAATCTAGAATGAAAACAAATTGCTAGAAAAAAAAAAGATAAAAAAGCAAATAAGATCACTGACAGATTGGAATGTATATTATCAAGACAGTGAATTTCCTATCCAAAACAATCTCATAAAGATAATACTATAATACGAGCCACAAAATGTGAAAAATCTGAAACTTCATGATAAAAATAATATCTAGAATGAGATATTTATGTAAGCATGGTCTTCCAAAAGCCCAACAAAACTGATGATTGCTAAAGCTAAACATCAAAGAAGAGAACAGAAGAAAAGAAGAGAACAATATTAGATTAGAAATGAAAAATGGTGTCATACCAGGCAGGAACAACAACAAAAACTAAAGAAAACCTGATGATTAACCACTAAACTCACTGAATCTAAATCTACAAAAAGCAGCATAACATAAAAGCAACGATGACTATTAACATAAATAAGTAACAACGAGGACGTCGGCCTTTCTTTTAAGAAAAAAAAACCAAAAACAAAACATCATCTTCCTATCAAAACTATTGGGGTTATCCTACATCGGTTGTGGAAGGGGCGAGGGTGCACTTGATAAGTGTTGGGAGATCCTCTCCTATCAGTCCTAGCTTTTAGGATGAGAAGGCCCACACCCAACATATGGTATCAGAGCCGGGTCTGATAACTCCCCGGAAAGCCGGGTCAGGCTTCGACCAATGTGTGAAAGGGGAGATTGTTGGGGTCATCCTATATCAGTTGTGGAAGAGGCGAGGGTGCACTTGATAAGTGCCCGCACCTAACATGTAGTATCAGAGCTGAGTCCAACAACTCCCCAAAAAACCGGGTCAGGTTGCGCCCGATGTGTGAAGGGGGAGATTATTGGGGTTATCCCACATCGATTGTGGAAGGGGCGAGGATGCACTTGATAAGTGTTGGGAGATCCTCTCCCATCAGTCCAAGCTTTTGGGATGAGAAGGCCCGCACCCAACATGTGGTATCAGAGCCGAGTCCGATAACTCCCCTGAAAGCCGGGTCAGGCTCCGCTCGATGTGTGAAGAGGGAGATTATTAGGGTTATCCCACATTGATTGTGGAAGGGGCGAGGGTGCACTGGATAAGTATTGGGAGATCCTCTCCCATCAGTCCAGGCTTTTGGGATAAGAAGGCCCGCACCTAACATGTGGTATCACAGCCAGGTCCAACAACTCCCCGGAAAGTCGGGTCAGGCTCCGCCCAATGTGTAAAGGGGAGATTATTGGGGTTATCCCACATCAATTGTGGAAGGGGCCACCCAATGTGTAAAGGGGGAGATTGTTGGGGTTATCCCATATCGATTGCCGCCCGATGTGTGAAGGGGGAGATTGTTGGGGTTATCCCATATCGACTGTGGAAGGGGCGAGGGTGCACTTGATAAGTGTTGGGAGATTCTCTCCCATTAGTCCGAGCTTTTAGGATGAGAAGGCCCACACCCAATATGTGGTATCAAAGTCGAGTCCGACAACTCCCCAGAAAGCTGGGTCAGGCTCCACCTGATGTGTAAAGGGGGAGATTATTGGGGTTATCCCACATCGATTGTGCAAGGGGTGAGGGTGCACTTAATAAGTGTTGGGAGATCCTCTCCCGTTAGTCCAGGCTTTTGGGATGAAAAGGCCCGCCCCCAATATGTGGTATCTGAGCCGGGTCCGATAACTCCCCAAAAAGTCGGGTCAGGCTCTTCCCGATGTGTAAAGGGGGAGATTATTGGGGCTATACCACATCGGTTATGGAAGGGGTGTTGGGAGATCCTCTCCCATTAGTCTAGGCTTTTAGGATGAGAAGGCACGCAGCCAACAAAAATCAATAGCTTCCTCTCATTAACACCATCATTGACTCTCCTATTCTTATTGCCCCTTGCACAACAACACAAAATTCATGATTCTAAAAAGAAGAAAATAGCCATGGAAGGCTATAGCAAATCCTTTGTTAAACAATCTAGCTTGGTATAGACTAGCGTGACAAAGGATTGTCATCATTCCTAAATCTTTGGCCAAAAAGATTATAAGCGCCCAAAAGAAAGTTAAAGATACGAAGCAGCACAGCAATAACACTGCCCATCCACTAGCTTCATCAAGGAAATCCATAAAAGCTTATGAAATGCAGCAAAAGATAGAGTAGGATAAGCTCTGCAATACCCATAATGCAATCCCGTCTTTTCCAGGAAAACAATGAAAGAAGGTTTCGACTCCCCTTGGCAGTTGACCAGTAAGCAACCTGCAAGTAGAGCAAGAACCAAATGCATAAAGGCCAGAAAAGAAATTGTGGACTCTTAGAAGCAAAGACAGTCCCAACCACGAAGAACATAATACACAATCGTTGACCTTAACAATGATCAATCTTAATTTTAATCTTAATAAAATTAAGTTTAAGCATCTAATGTGTTTATTTCAAGTGTGTATAAGTTAGGTTCAAGGATGCAATCAATAGGCCTTGGTTTGAAGTCTAAACAAGGTTATTAGAAGGTTAAATTATTAATCATGAGCTTTATCCTGACCGAGACACCACCCGGGACCATATGCACTCATTTGGGACCTAAATGAGTAAATTAAAATTTTTTCCAGTACTCATCCATATCTTGGTCTCAACCGGGACCGTGCCCTTGATCGCACCCCTGATTAGAACCAACTTCAGCAATTTTTCAAGAAATTGGACAGTACTGATCCCGATCTCTATCCTAAATGGGACGCTACTCCTAATCAACCAGGATTTCAAATACAATGGCTATTAATGGCTACTTAATGCTCATCCCAACCAGGACTAATGAAATCCTGACCGCGACTAGAGAATTTATAGCACAAAAGTCCAAATAATATTCAAATGAACTTTGAATTTGTTGGAAATGAAATTATTATTTCTAACAGTTATAATTGAATTGCTCAAGTATAAATATGACCTCTGAAGATCATTTAGAGGTTAAGAAACTTAATTATCCATTATTCACTTCAAAAGCATTCAATTAAGCTCTCATTTTTCTTTAAACTCATTTTATTTTTGTATAACTCTTGTGAGAGTTGGTAAGTGATTGGAATAGAAATTCTTATTCTTCTATTTTTTGCGATTTTGAAAATGGGAAGTGAGGATCTATTCTAAAGGATTTGGTTTAAGTGTTTAGCCATTAAAACACTTCGGAATTCGGTTTTAGTGTAAGCTTTGAAAATACCTATAT